>LPNX011143660.1:240875-265875 GCA_001517045.1 Pseudotsuga menziesii
CAAGTTCCTTTTTTATTATATTATTATGTTATGAAGTGTGAGGCTATGCTTGTTATTATTAATTGTTGATTGTTATTGTTTATCCATTCACATTTACACTTGTACATATCTCAATGACTTGAGACACTTGCTTTCTTATTACCTTCTTAAAGGGGGTGAATGATAAAAGCTTATTAGTTCATATTTGAATATTGTAGACAAAAGGTAGGCCCCAGGGGGTGAGTGATAAAATCTTATTAGTTCATCTTTTAATATTGTAGACAAAAAGTAGGGCCTACACATTAAAAATGGTAGACCTAAATAGAATATGGAGGTGACCCTAGGTTTGTAATATAGTTATACAAGTCATTGTGTCTTGGTATTATAAGTTGAACTTGTATCTCTAAATGCCTTTGTGATTAACTTAAAGTGCCAAGTAAAAGTCACTCTCGAAGAGTACATAGAGACAAGCTTAGATATGCAATGTGTGTGTCCATGTGAATTCCCATCTTCTAGTATTATAAGTTGGGAATTTTCCTCTATGTTTTCAATCACTCTTTTACTATGTAAAATAAATCCCATGGGAATCTAACTTTGGTCAATAGTGTAGCGTAATGCTGGAAGATTTGATAGGGGCCATAAAACTTGAGCAAATAATTGCTTTTTTCCTTGAGAGATGTCTGCTTATAAGGCCAAAGATGTAAAAAAAATTGATCCACTTATTCAAAGTAACACTATGAGCATTATTGAAATGCTTGTTGCTTCATTCCATTTTAAACCAAGACCAAAACATCCTTAAGAGTACAAAAAAGTTAGCTTTTGTGTTAAGATTGATATCCACTTATTGTGCCTTGGATATTCTTGGTAGAAATGAGGGTATGGATGGGGGGGTGTCCAAAACAACCTTGTAGGGTGACATTTTGGTAGCACCGTGATAGGTGGCATTGTGCTACCTTTCTGCAAGAGGGGTGTACAGGGGGGGTGGAGGAGTGGGGTGTGGGGGAACTACTACACCCAATGGTTGTATCACTCAATGTAAAACCCAATGGCTAACAATATTTTAATGGTCAACACCTCACAACCTCTATTACTTGTTATTAACTCCAATATCTCAAGTACTACAGTATAAAGAAGTATTATGACAAGCATCATCATCGTGGACATTGACGTTATCATCATTGTCATCATCAATTCCATATGGTACATCAACATCATCTTGATAATCATCCTCATTATCATCATCATCGTCGGCATTAAGTACATCATCAAAAAAATCATCGTCATCATTGTCTTTATGGTCATTCATATTCCATTAGTGTTCTTAATCAGTCATTGCCATTAGGATTCATGTCATATAATTGTTAAGGTCATTTATATGTCATTGCAGTCATTTTGATGATAATAGGTTCATTTAGATGTCGCTACAGACATTAAGGTGCCATTAGAATTAATTAGGATCCAAAAGTGCTACCACATGCATAATCATCATTGACATCCACATCATCATCATCATCATACAATAAATCAACATCATTGTCATCGTCATAGTCATCATCAATGTCATTGATAATATAGTTGCGATAATAATGAGCAAGGAGCCCTGCTACCTCACAAGAATGGATGATATAGTATTATACTTATAAAATCATATCCATACGCTTCATCATAATTATCATAATGAAGCATCATCATGTTGTTAGGGCCAATTAGGTGCAATTAAGGTCTATCAAATGTTGTTGGGGACACTCAAATTCCATTAGTGCAATTTAGGTGACATTAAGGTAGTTTACCCTTCATTAGGATTAATCAAGATCCAAAAGTGCTATGATTATGATCATTTAGGTGCCACTATGATAAGTCAAGATACAAAAGTACTATCAGATGAATCATGATCATTGAAATTGGCATTGATATATCTGATGTTATGTCAGATGTTTTTCAAACACAATTCCTAGCTCTAAACCTAGTGCAATTCCTATCTGGGTTCTTTCAAAATTTATGGCATTATTCCAGGCACTATATCTGGTTCTATACCTAACACTATGTTGGATGTTTTCTAGGCGCAATTATTGGCTCTATACTTGACGCTATGTTGGATGTTTTTCATGTCTAAATTCATGGTGCAATTCCTGACGCTAAACCTGGATTAATATATGGTGCTATGTTATTCAAGACGTTTTTTTGGAGGCTATTATGGGCGTTATATGGGATGCTTACTTGGACTTTAATTGGGACGTTAATTGGGATGATAATTATGATGCTAATTGGGACACTAATTGGGATGTTAATTGGGATGCTAATTATCATCCGAAATAGCACCAACTTTTAAAAAGGGACGCTAATTGGGATGCTAATTGGAATGCTAATTGGGATGTTATTTGGGATGCTAATTGGGACACTAATTGGGATGTTAATTGGGACACTAATTGGGACGCTAACTGGGACGCTAATTGGGATGCTAATTATCATCCAAAATAACACCAGCTTTTAAAAAGGGATGCAAATAATGCCATTAAAAGCGCCATCCCGTGGAAAAGCATCCACTTTGTCCAAAAAATTATGAAAAATACAATAAAAGTGATGGTGGACGCTAAAAAGGAAGCTAAAACAGACACTAATCATAGGATTTTGTTGTAGTGACACTAGCATACAATGGCTTCTCTATCCAAGTATACAATAAAATTTCCAAATTGAGATAATGCCTCTCTAACATGCTACAATGAATCATAATGCTATAAAAGGAAGAAAATACAAACTCACCAAGCTTATTGTTGTATTTTCTCCTCATTTAAGGATGTGAAGAAATGGGTGCATGAATCAATCCAATGACCACGAATAGAAATCCATAATTTCCACATTGACAACCAAGAATTGTTTCCTCCAGAACTTATTCTCCATCCAAATTTGATGATGGCGAAAGTGGAGATGATCAAACTTGTAGAATACATTGTTCCCAAATAATTCACTTCCTTTCTAGATTATAGTGACTTTGGATGCAATTGGATCCAAAGGAATTCTTGTGATACTTGGTTTAGAAGACGCCTCTTTATGCCTTTCACTTTCACCATTGGACCTCTAGTCATGCTTGTAGGATAGAGTGAACCTTTGTTGATCCATTACCCCCTAATTAAGAGAGTGCTTGTTTAGGGAAAATCTTGGGAATCCCACATAACATCCTTCCTTAGGAATGATCTTGGATATAAATGGATAACTTCATTCATGTTCTCATGCTTCTCATTTTGGATCTAATCATTCAATGGCTCATATGAAAATTGATGTTTAGAAGACTCCACCACTAATGGAACTTTCCAAGAAAATGGATCTTCTATTAAAGGAGGAAATGCACATATTACTACCTTATTTTTTTCTCCTTGTATGCAACAATGAAATTATGGTCTTGTACCACACTTACCCATTCAAGTAGCTGCTCATCTTATTTTTCTAGTGGTCTACTAGGGGGAAGGTTTCCAAGAACCTTCTCATGCAATCCTCATCTACAACACATGGTATCAACACATAGATTCTTGTTAAGACTCCTACACCATCTAGTAGGAGCATAGTTTGTCCATTCATCATAAGGTTTCCCATGTAGGAAACTCATCCACTGCTCCATATGAATGACTGCTAGAAATCAAAGATAGCTTTCCCTCCATGGACCGATAGCCATAATGGAATTCCATCACTTCCAAAGAATCTGAAGGCCTTTGTTGTTTGAGTCAACAATATTTGGATCTCTTCTTGTACAAGTAGATTTCTTGCATGCTCTATTGCATCTAACTTGCTTTGTATGCAAGATGATTTTCTCTTGCATGGTAGTTCCAAATCTTTCATGTAATTGGACACCCAATAAATTGATGCATGTGTATTGAAAGTATCCAAGGGATTCCATACGTACCCTTGATGTTGCTAACATGGTAAGACAATATCAATAAAACCAAAAAAAAAAATCACAGAAGAAAAGGAATGTTTACCTCAATGAATCTCTGTCATTTCTATGTATCTATCCACCCAATCCACGTATGAATAAACACTTTGGATTCAGCCACGTGAAATGAAATTAAATCATCCACCTCTTGTAGAGAGTATTCTTCCACCCTTAAGGGCATCTCATGATCTTTTGGCATCAAATCAAGTACTTGGCTTGCATCCTCCATGAGAGTGCTCTTATCAAGCACTTGTAAATACGATTCCTCTTCACTTTCAAACATGTCATGAATTTCCTCCATAAATTAATGAGTGTCACCATCCATATGTTTGTGATTAGTTGTGGTGTAAGAGGAAGGATGAGATCCCTCCAACTCTGTGCGTAGATGAAATACCTCTATGTCCTTTTCTTCTTCATATTTAAGTGTAAGATCTTGGTCCATGAATAGTTTCTAGTAAGCTGATTTCATTTTTTCAAGTGATTTAATGATTCGTAATTGAACACTAGTGACACCTTCAATAGTTCCTATTTTCCCTTCCTCTTTTCATAAGGTCCTCAACAAGTTTGTGTGCATCATTAGTTCTTGGAAACACCTCCAACACCTTCTCTTCTGAGGTTAAGAATTGGATCTCAAAGTCAAGAAATAACATACTTTCCACATTGTAAATGTTTCCACACGTGGTTTCATTAAACTCGTGTGATTCATGCAAAATCACTTCCATCAATTCATCCCTCTTACCAAATCATCTTTGACACCAAATTTGTCCACAATTGAAAATTTTTCCATGCCACCTTTCTCACCAGAAGTGGCTTCTATCTCAGTATGGTACAAAGGAATTTGATTGCTGAAAAAATCAGAATTATGGTCATACCTTTGTGTCATATGAATTTGTACTAGGCCACCCCTCATGTTCCCTTCTTTTGAAAAGTTGGATGTAGGTTCAACTTCATGCTCTTCAAGCTCTCCTTCTACACGATTTGCCTCCATTTTGCAACCATATTGTAGTGGCTTGTGATACTCCCTTTGGGTCTCTTCTTTTGATGTATTATCTTTTGATTCTTCTTCTTCATGGTTTCCACAAATATTATTATTTCTAACCTCTTCATGCTCATCCAAAGGATGATCTTCAATTGTGTATTTACCCTTGTATAAACCACTTTCTTCACATAATTGTTTTGAAACTTTCTTTGGAGATGAACCAAACAAGAGTATTTTGAATAATAACATTCCCATTGGTGAAGAAATGAACTTGATAATATGCTGCAAATTTTGCTCAGTATTCTCACAACTCTGAATTATCTCCTCAAAAGTGGACTCATTCTTTTATACTGACAAGGGATGGAGGATAGTGTGTAACACTCTCCCATCAGCACATATTGCCATTGTTGGCTCGGGAATTCATCCTTGTATGTATGGTATATCAAAAAATTAACAAGCAACCCCATATCTTGGTATTCCTCCATCAATATAAATGACTTCTTCATAATTAGAAAAGATTCTTCTTCTTCATACTACTCAAAAACATCATCATCTCCGACAATCGGTACAAGCCTCATAGCAGAAAACTTGAAGTTGTGGTCTACAATATCACTTCAATTGAGATTTGATGGTCCATATGTGTAGAGGACGATGCTTTGATACCACTATAATGTACCAAAATAGAGATTTAGGTACACTAACTCAAATTTAACTATTTTTAGGCTAGGAGTTTGAAAATTAAGACTCAAACAACTCTAGAATTCCCTAAATTTTCCCAGCATGAATTTTAGGATGTGATATAGATTAAGTAACTCCTACAACAACCTTAATCAGATTATCAGACACCCAAATTGGACAGTTGTTGTAACCCACCTAGAACAAAAAAATAAATATTTTTATTTATTTTGCGAAAACATTATGTTAAAATTATTGTATAGTTTTTTTTACCAAGTTGGTCAAGGATGACAGTAATTGAACATTTATTTATTTGAATAATTAATTATAAGAGACACATATCCAAAGGATACTATTGAAAGAGTGTTCAGTGACCAACTAGGGGGAGTGAGCAATTCTAGAAGGCTGATTGACAAATTGTAGCACTAGCATTTCACTTTCTAGCTGTTGTAGGAAGCAAAATCCCTAAAAAGTGGTCTTGTTCCTCGAGAGGAGGAATTGAGCAAGTGGATCATTTAATTTCAAAACTAACCCAAATACCTAGGAAATCTTATAAATACCATCGAATTGAGAAGGAGGCTCACTAAATTCTTTTACAAGTGCATGAACCTTGTGATTGGTGGAAATTGAAAAGTCGTGCACACAAGGAATTCACTGAGGGAATAACTAAAGTGAAATTGACGAGTTAAGTATTATATTGAGTGCTAAGTTACAGTGAGTTCTGTGTGTGATATTATCCAACACTCTTCAGTCTAGTGGGTCAGTGAACATGCTCAAGGGTCCTAAGCAAGTAATCTTAGATACTTCAAGAGACAGTTGGGTGGAACGATCTCCTTTCGATGTTTGTCCCCCTTCTGCAAGTTACTCAGGTTCTAAATTGTTTGTTATTTATATGTGATTTTAACTTATATTTGTATTTTTTTATACATAATGAGTAGCATTTACAGAGTTTTAATGGTAACGTTTCTATTTGGTATCTGATCTATAAAAGAAAAGTTTTAGTTATTTTCTTAGGTTATTATAAGTAGTTTTCTGAATTACTTTACTCTAATGGCTTCAAGATCCATCATTATAGTTATCGGTTGTGATAATCGGTGATGTTTAGAAAATCCATCTCTCCTTCAACTAGTATTAGTTACATTACATCTATTTCAATTAGAATTGTTAAGTTTTCAAACTAGATTTCGAATACCCCTTTTTATCACTTGGTATATCTAAGATTTACTTAGACAGTATTAGTTTATCATAATTTTCTTACCAGTGTAACTAAACTAGGGTTTAAAGAGTTAACTTTCAAACTAATTTAGAACCTCATTTAAAACCTTACAGACTCGACATAGTCTTATTTCAAAGGAATCCTTATGTAAATATACATTACCATATTAAATAACAGTTAAGCATTACACTCAAAGTCTTCCACTACAAACCTCTGGATGGTATTATTTTCCACAGTACAATATTAGTATAGTTTATATAATTATATATTAAAATCCTAATCAATGTTAATTTCAACAAATCGAAGATACAAACCTGTAACTATCGACAAACATAGATAATATATATATATATATATAGATATAGATATATTATGACTAAAGTTTTACGAAGAAAAACAACGATGAACTTAAACCAATATGCTAAAGCCTTACGACTCAAACTTATATATATATATATATATAAATCAAATTGAAAACATAATGATTATAACTTTGGCCTCATGGCTTAAAAACCCCAATTACAAGTTATTATAAACTAAGATTTAAAATTTAGGACCTAGGTTGTCGAAATGAATCCCTCCAAGGGTTTCAACTAATTGAAAAAGAATTACAAAATCAAAGGTTGTATGGCCCAACCAAATACACGTAATTATTACAACTAGAAATACTAAATTGAGATTATCGATAGGCCACAACTTTGGTTACAAGTGGATGGCCATCGTAGTATTATTATCTAACCAATAATACATATAGTAAAAACCTCAAAAACAAAATCATAACTGCCTTATGGCTTCCACATAAATATTTTTTCTGAACATTCGTATCCACACAAACCTTCATCAACTTGACAGAAGCCTCATGGACCTAACTTTATATTGATCAAAACACTGAAATAACTGATTTAAAACTGGCCTCTTTCCCTTCACAATATTTTCACTAGTCAACGAAACCTACATAGTCAAAATATAAAGAAAATTGACTGTGTAATCACAATGAATAACCCCACGGGTTTTCCTTCGAAAAACTAACTGTTATAGAATTAAAGACAACTTTGTATTATTTTTTTAAAGAAAACAACAGCGCTAGTACATTGCACTTTCAATATCCAAGTTACTATGAAGAGCTCATGTTTTATAAATAACAACTATTACAAGACATACCCCTTCAAGATTCATGGTCGAAGGAAGAAACCTATTTAAATTGTAAAAATAGAGAATGTCGTGGTGTCGAAACCACTAGAATATTACGTGTTCTACAAAATACAAACATAGGAATGGATTCCCAGTCCCTAGTCCCTGAGAATGCGGGTCAAGCCATAGTGCCACAATCCACATAGCCACACAAAAATGAGATAACAGGTCTTACTCGGACCTTAAGTACTTATCAACACAATGTCCAACCAAAAACTAAGTGCAACAACTGTTCTCGAGAGCCTCCTACACATAAACATTGTAGAGTTCAAATATTTTAAAAAACGTAAAACTAATTGACAGTAGAAGAATGATAATTCAAGGTCAGAGAAATAACTTACCTTCTAGATAGTATAACGAGATCGATATTAGTAGCAGGAACCTGGTCACCAATGTTATCGGATCCACAAAAACAAACATCAAGTATGCAAACAAAGGTAAAAGGTGTCGAGGGTCCAGCACCTTAGCTCCTCCACCATTAAAACACATAGTGGAGCTACATAGCAGTGCAGAAAATGACCAATTGAGTCACACAAAGATCAACAAAAAACAATGCAAATACAAAGTTTCAAGGACAAGGTAAACACCTTTCTTGAGGAACATTAAACCCCTAGTGTTTACGAGTGGGAAAACCAAGTAATCGATAGCTGGTGTACATGAACCATTATGTGAGCGTTTAATGCAACATGGTGTAAATTTTTCACCCAAATTGTACAGTCCCAATTCCATTTTCTTATCTTCATTCAATACCATAGCATTTATACTTTATGTTTAAATTACTTTATGAATCGAATAAGCTTCGTTTCCTTTTTCCTTGCTCAACACTTAGGCCCTTGTTTAGGAGTGAATGTATTAATTTTTAGAGTTAGCTTAGACCTTGTGATAGATAGGTTGTGTAAACTGTTATAGCGGATTTCACCACACTAGGTGAATCACACATTGTATGGCCTTCCCCTGTCCCACTGCAGACTCATTAACCCCTATGGACCACTTTTTGTCTTTTGATGTATCCTTGACCATCCCTAAAAACATAAGAAAAATGATATACACGACCTTTTCCCCAATAATCGCGTACATACGTAGATATTCCCTCTATAGTCAGGTACATCAGGATGTGTGCATAATCCAAAACCTTTTGGAGCATTCCTTGACTTGGATCCGACTCATATGACTCCTGGCCTTCCATATGCCTTGAGATCACACGGATTCGACCTTTCAGTATCCATTTGAAAAGCTATATAAGGAACCCATTAAGACATTGAAAGCATAAGAGAGAATTGAGAGTAACGAAACTATAGTCCATTGTTGCCAGAACTTATGCTTGAGTCTGCATCCCTTTTTCCCTTGGAGCACTGTTGTGTTCTTCCCAAGCTTTCCCTTTGCTAGTAAGCTTGCTATCGAAGTGATGGAGGATTGAGGTGGTGGAGGCCCAAGTGGGGGATTCAGTTTCTCCGGTTCGCAGACGTGCCGTTAGAGGTTGTCACTTGTAATCTCTGATTCATATTAATAGAAATATCTTTTCCTGTCCAGTAATGTGTATTTGAATGAATATTGTATCCATTGGAATATGTCAAATGCTTTTACATTATTGATTATATATGCTAGAATAGATCTATCACCATGAAATATAGTATGCTTATATTGTTTACTTGTTGTTGAGGATGTGCTATAAAAATTCAAGCTGAAGATTGGAAAGCTCAACGGGGATCTACTTCAACCGTCCGGAATAAGGTACAAGGTTCGATCCTTTAGTGTTAGATGTTTTTATTTCTATTGCATATTGGGAAAGATTGATTTCTGGAGTCTAGCTGTCTGTTGTGGTACCCCAAGCCATAGGAATTTCTCTTCGTAATAGAATTGGCGACTCCACTGGGGAGTTCCTAGTAATTGTCCTTTGGGGGTTGATCTTTTGGCATTCAATGTATTTGAATTGCTCTCTCTCTCTTGTTTCTGTGTTGGGTATGGGGGCATGTATGCCTGGTAGAGCCTGATTGGTGTGAATTTAGTCTCAGTCTGTTTGTTTACCTTGAATATGTGCATCTTTTTCTTCCTGTACGCGGGTTTGTCACTTACAGTCGCGTATACATGCGGGTTCACTGCTCACAGTCACGTATACCCTAGTTTTTACCTTTTTGTGGAAGATAGTGGATTGCTGGGTGAATGCTATTAGTTGCTGAGTCTCCTTTGGCACTGCCTGAGTCTATTAATACCTCTGTTTCTGACCAGAAACATTTTTTTTTAGCCTAAATGTTTTCTTTTAGGAAAGTTCTTGTCATGGCATCTTTGGTTTTTTGTTTGAGATTAGTGCATTAGAGTCCTTTTGCCTTAGTGCTTTGCTGGAATGCTGTTTATGTGTGCTTGCAGACTCTGGGGTGGGTAAAATCATTCTTTTTCTTTTTGTATATCTTTATTTTCAAAAAATCCAAAAACATTTGTTTATCATCATGCATTGCATTTTGCACTTTGCATTGTACTTGCATTAGATCTAGATTTGCTTTGGAGTAATAGTTAGGACTTCATATAGGGAAATTTCCATTCAGCATTTGAAGAAGAAATTGTGCATTCACATAGTACGCATACCCTGTTTTCATGGACACAATGCATTTGCATTGATTGTTAGGTGTGCATTTTACTTCTTGTTGCGTCATAACACCACTAGTTGCACGACCATATCCTATTTTTGAGTAATAAAGCCAACTAAAATCAATGCTAAATAAAATGAATTACACTCTTTTCTTTTCTAGGGTGCACCAACAAGCTTAGGTTTTAGGATCTTGGAATAGTTCATTGAAAGTTAATTCTCCAAGATCACTAAACAACAACAACTAGGTGTCTGTCTAGGGAGTGTGTGAAATCCTTGGTATAACCAGCGTTCTCAGGAAGCTCCTCTCAAAAGGGAGTCAAGCACTAGGCAGTGTGAGCAGTTGTTGATTGGGATAACCCCTGGTCGAGAACTGTGTAGCACCGACGATATAGCCAGGATTGTATTCGTATCTGGGGGCTCTTTCGGGAGTTTCAGGCTTTGATACCCTGCCCATACGGTCAATCCCGCCTGCGACTATCTGCCTGAGCGTTGATTATATTGAGGTGACCTTAGTGACCTTACCTAGGATATCGAGGGGGTATGTGTAGAGGTTATTCTGCATGTGTCTCGACCAGGTTGGGGTCGGACAGCACAGTCGCTTTACGCGTTGAAGCTGAGGGCCACAATAATTGGTTTCGAACCTTCGCTTGTGGTGACAAGGTCCTCTCAAGCCTCTCCTAGGCGAGACATACCGGCCACATTCGGGAGCTCACTTATCCAGCCCTTGTTTGCTTGATTTTGGCTTTAGATTTTATAGTGATTGCTCTGTGCACGCTAGTTGACCTAGGGTTGACGTAAATAGAGAGTCTTTGCTTTTTGTTGAGTCATTGTGGATTCGGGTACGGTTCTGCACCGTTCTCGTCGGTTAGTAGGACTTCCGCCTTCCACTACTCCTCCTCCTTTGGGAGAGGGGCCTAGACTGTCTAGGCGGACTATGTCACACACTGATTCACACACCATGGAGGAACATTCAGAGATTATTCCTGAGCCACCTCCTCCCATTCGTATTGACGATGGGGAACTTACTCCTACGTACGATCCTTCACCTGACCTAGCTGAGTTCGGTCCTGTGATTTCCCAGATAGGATCTTTGCATGATAGACCTACTCACCCTAGGGCTGATTCTCCATTGACACGTTACCGGTATGGAATGCCGAAAGATGCCGAGACTCACTTTGACCCTCCTAGTACTAGCTATGGTAGTTATGCTACGACTGGTTTTCCTATGCACGATTTGACATTTCATGTTGAATCCGATTTTGAACCTAGTACTATGCCTGGGGTAAATCCCATGCCTTACCTTGCGGAGAGGTTTGGGAGTACTAGTCACATTGCACCTTCCATCCCGGTCGTGGAAGCTCCATCTTATATACCTCCTAGGCCTAGAGTTAGTGATCCGATAGGGATACCAGGTTCTAAATGAGTGACGATAGGCACTAGTACATTTCTTCTTACAGAGATTCCTTCGTCCTCGATTTTGAGTTCTTCAAATGTAAACCCTCCACCTTACTCACGTGGTCCTTCGAGTCGGCACGTAGCTACGAGTTAGATCCGTACTGCAATTACTAGACCAATTGTGTCTCAAGCCTACATATTACCCGTGGTTTCGGGAGGTTATGTTCATGTTCCTAGAGGTCAGATTGCTACTTCCATGACATATATCCCAACTTTCGGTATGTATATTCCTACTTCCGGAATGTATATCCCTACCTATGGAGTGTCTCATGGGACATCGCAAGCGGTGACCTATGGACCCTATTATGGGGCGCAGTATGGACAGGTCTCTTCACCTTACGGAGGTGGGTATTCACAACCTGCTTACTCTCCTAACTATGGCTTTGTAGCTCCTACTAGTCAAGGTCCACCTCATTATGGTACTTCCATGCCACCCTATACGGGTCATACAGGAGGAGGTCACTATGGCCAAGGTCATGGTGGTAATAAATCCTATATGAACCAGGGAGTGGTCCCTAGACCTCATCATCCTAGGTTCCCTTTCCTCATGACACTCAATCTACCTGACTTATCGAGACTTATGAACGATCCTGTGGCTCATGACCCGGCTTGGCTGGTTGTCCCTACCAAGATTCCTTCGGACATACCTAAGTTCGAAGGCAAACCAGGAGAGGATCCGAGTGAACACGTTACGACATTCCACCTATGGTGCTCTTCCAATTCATTGCATCAGGACTCAGTCCACTTGAGACTATTTCAATGCACCCTTACAGGGCCTGCGGCGAAATGGTATATAGAGTTACCTAGGGGTGCCTTTACTTTGTTCGACGATCTTGCGATGACATTCCTTAATCACTTCCAGCTACCAGTGTGCTATGATGTTGGTACTGAACTCTTGTCGACATTTCGGTAAGATAAAGCCACCCATATTTCTGATCATATTCAAGAGTGGCGTAGACGGAAGAGATTAATTAAAGCCTTTATACTGCCGGAATTCCTCCTTGAGTGGTTCCTCAAATCTTTATTGCCATATATCGCGAAGGATGTTTCCACATCCGGAGTGCAGAATGAGGAACAAGCCATCTTTAGGGAACAGGAACTAGACTTGATCTATGCTTAGTCTGGTTTGTTATATGAGATTATACCTAACGCTCCTCGTTCTAGTTATGATCCCAAGGTCAAACCTGGACCACATGCCAATGGCATTGTGGGTAGTGCAAGTAAGAAACCTGTAGGTTTGGTTGTGAAACAAGTTGCTCAGTTGTCTATCAACCAATCTGCCTCGAGACAAGCTACAGCTTCGTCTCAGACTGCCCAAATGGCAAATGTACTTGCTGTGCAATCGTCCGACCAGAATGGTAACCAGCAACCCGGACGGAATAGAAAAAAGGGTAAAAACAATAATAATAAGAAGGGTGGGAATAAGAATGAGAATGCCAATAATAATGACAAGAACAATAAAAATGCTGGGGGGGACAAGCAGAATAAATGTAAGGTTAAGTTTCCTTGTAAACTTTGTAAGGACGATCACCTCACTTACTTGTGCCCTAGGATGGATGAAGCTTTGAAGTTCATAGCACAGGGCCCAGCTGTGTTAACGAACCCTTTACCGCATAACCAGAATATGAACTCCAAGTCCCATGATCAATATAATGATGAAGATCCACCTGAAACTAGTGGTCGTGGGTGCATTAATATGGTCCGTGCCGCAAAAGTTGTGACGCGTGCGAAAGATTATACTTCGTCACAACCCAAACCAGGCAAAGAACCTGATCCACCAGGAACCCCTTTGCGCATTGAGAAACCTGCGGATAAACCTGAGGTTGCACCTCGCATTCCTAAGGGGGTACTTAAGTGTTCGGGTCATAACCCAAATTCCCGAGCCGCCCAAAATTATTCAGTTGTCGAGGAATTGGGCCATACTCCTTGTGCGATGTCTGCATTGGAAGTGCTTCAGAGTTGTTTGTCGCAAAGGAAGGCTTTGCTTTCCACTCTTGGTGTGAATGGTGGTGATTCTTCCTCAGTGATCAAATTTGAAACCGTAGGACATTAGCCTCGCTTGCCCTACTATGTGTCCCTTTTGGTGCATGTAGAATGTCTTAATATGATCGTCAAGTGTACTGTGATTGAGGAGGGCGCTGCTGCTTCTGTGATGTCTTTGTCTTGTTGGAAGGGTATTGGTTCTCCTGAGTTGTCAAAGTCTACGACCATGTTAACTGATTTTGATGGGAGATCATTCAGGCCGCACGGGATCCTTCCTTCTCTTAAAGTCCGTTTGGGAGGCAAGACCATTACGATAGAGGTCGAGGTGGTTGATGCACCCCTTGACTACAATCTCTTACTGGGAAGGAACTGGATGTATAGTATGCAAGCCATTGCGTCTTTCATATTTCACGCTGTATGCTTTCCTCATAATGGAAAGATTGTAACGATTAATCAGATGGCATTCAAGAATCCTCCTGTTAGTGCATCTTCGAAAGCTTCAGTTCCGAAAGTCGAACATTCCCAGCAGGGAACTGGGAGTGTGGGTGTAGGTATGTATCCATCCCTCATGGGAACCTTTAGTTGTCCTGCACCTGTCCTCATGATAGGATCTAGTTTCGATGGTGCTTCGACGTCTACAAGATCGGTGCCTTTTTGCACAAGTCATATGGGAGATCCTTGGATTCTTCCTTCACTGAGTCCTTCGAGTGAGGCCATTGAGACGAGTGTGCCATTGCCTGCAGTCATCATAGCTTACCAAGCTAATCTCCAGTCTGCTGCAGAGCCTTGTTCTTCTTCTTCACGGACAGAGGAGGAAGACCCCTATGTGCTGTCGGCATGGGAAATACAGTCTTCTCATGCCCACGAATGCCTTGATACAGTTTTCCCTTCAAATGAAGCGATTATTGAGGCTATGTTGGGAGTTGATCCACCATGGGAGGAACTTCATCATAGATCATATTTCCTTCGAGAGCTTGACCTTTTGGAGCATGAGGATTATAGGGATATTCTTAGACAGAAAGTTGGTAGACCCATGATTCCATTAAGCTCTTATGGTCAGATGGCTGATGGAAACATGGCAAACATATCGTCAACTAATCTCAGTTGTATAGGTGACCAATCTAGGGAAGGTTTTCCCATTTGTCCCCAAGTCTGCTTGGGTAGGACATTAACTTCTGATCCAAGATCCAAAATGACATCAGTCATATCATATTCCCCTATCTGAACATTCAATCTCATTTCCCTCCCCGTTCTTCGGACACGACTAACAGTTTTCTCCTGATTAAATCCTCTCTGAGGGTCTGTGACAGCAAGAACTTTTTGTAGCTATTTTAAAGCATTCTAATTCCTCAAGAGTTTCATACAACTCTGTAAAAAGGAGGAGAGTGTACTTACTTTATCCGTTGAAGCATCTTGCGGCTGCGAGGCCTGCTGAGGTTGCTGCGCAGGTACTGCGAGTGTGCGAGTGTCAACAATATCGCACGTAGCCTCCTTGATTGGTGCTTGGTCTTGCGCAGTATTAAGTGTTGGGACTTGCATGGAGGCCTTACGCGCACACAACTCGATAGGTTGTTTCCTCGAATGCTGAATTTGCATCATGGAGCCACTCCGGGTGACCACATTGATGGCTGCGGTAGGTCTCTGCTCAATGGAAATCAATTGAATAGTCTGGGAAGGGCCACTGTTGTTTTCCTGAATCTTTGCTATGAGCTCGGGGCACTGTTCAATCACGTGGTCTACTGCGCGGAAATACCGACAGGTTGTGGTGGGGTTCTGACAGACACGAGCCAAATGGCCAGCTTGGTTACAATTGTAACACACCACCTGGCCTCTTCCTCTCCTGGGCATACCACCACGGCCGTGACCTCCAAAGGCACCTCTTCCAGAGGCACCGCCACGGTAACCATAGCCATCATTATTCTGGGCTTCAGTTTGCACTCGGTAGGCATCAGAGATGCGCTCTCTCATGAGGTCATAGCTACGACACTCCTCTTCATTATTCCCTACTGACTTACAGAACTTGTAGTAGGGGTTCTTGGGAACTTGAACATATCGCTGAAGAAGATGGCAGTTTTCAGAGCGATGTTGGCCAGTGGTTCGACAAATCTCACAATATAGAACACCGGGATTGAATTGGTTGGGCGCACCCATATTTAAGTAGGTTCTAACCATGGGGCACTGGTCCCTATCGTGACCTTCTATCCGGCATTGCGTACACCAGACCTCCTTGCGACTGGTTTTATCCTTCTTCATATCGCGAAGCTCCAGGGCCATTGCTGCTAGCTGCGCTTGGATTTGAGCAATACCGGAATCATCTCCTACGGGGGAAGTTTCGAGCTTCATTGCAATTTCCAGAGCTTCTTGCTGGTCAGCAACCTTCTGTTGCATGAGCGAAGTTCGGATATGTGGTAGTAAAGCTGCAATAAACCATTCCTTGTGCTGCGCAGGACTAATGGTAAAGCTGACTTGGTCTAGTAGAACTTTGAATCTCTGGTCAAAATCCCACACAGATTCGTTGCGCTACTGTTGAATCTCTTTGAGCTCAGTGATGCTCTGCGATTTTGATTTAGGCTTCTTAAATTCTTTGGTTATGGCGGCCTTAATCTCATCTAAAGTAGGGTTCTGAGAACTGGAGAATTTCATGAACCAGGTCAAAGCCCGGTCCCGAAAAGAAGTAATGAGCTACACGGTTCTCACATCTAGGTCTGTAATATTCTTTGCGTTCCATACTGCTTCACATAAAAACCAGAACTGTTTGGGGTCTTCTGATCCTGTGCCTTTGAAGACGGGCAGCTTGATATCATCAGCTAGGTGAGCCATGGCAGTTCTGGGAGGGTTGGGAGGGGGGCAGGATGTCGATGGGGGGGGGTTTACAGAGGTAGATGGACTTGTGGCCGAAATACTCGGACTTGGTGGACTGGCGGACTGTGACGAAATTTCAGGGGTAACAGAGCTTCGCTGCGGGGTGACCGCAGGGTTTCCAAAGGAAGGGTTGGCTTCTCGGTCTGAGTCTTCAGAATTGATAGGGGACGGTGCGGTATCCTAGCCTAAGGAGTAGGACTCGAAATCTCATTTATACCCTTTTCCACTTCGCGAAAAACTACTATGCGCAGCGGGCGTGTTGTCACTTCCAAACATATGTTAGTAACACAAAAGCTAACAATATGATTCAAATAGAAATATTCCCTTTTCGACCAATAGCATTTTAATCTTTAAGCTAAATAAATTCAAAAGCTTACCCCGCGGTCCTTGGAAAAATCGGCGCTCGGCGTCACTAAAGGAAGTGCCCGTGTCGATGGTGAACTCCGTCACAAAGGCCTCAAGGGTCCGTGTGGTCCAGAAGTCAACCGCTCGGGAGATCTCGTTGTTCACACTTTGTACTATATTAACTCTTGCAGGGGTCCAAACAGAAAACCGCCCCTCGTGAAAGTTGGTTCGCTTCTCAGCTAACCTAGACAGCCACTGGTGCAACTCTATGTGGATACTACCAAAGAAAAGTTCATAAGCATCACAAAAAACATACCTCTGTCAAAAGTCACGTGCGCTACGACGCGGATTTGTGTTCTCTTTCTCAGCAAATTTCAGATAAGTCTCATCAAGCCAATCCCCGATTTTCGTCGCAGAGGGCCTCTAGAACATAGCCCTCGAGGTACGACGTAAACCCCTCTAGAGCAGATACTGAGTTCAACCGGAAACAGAACCAATTTGTTGGTTAATAGGGCAGACCCGGGTTTAATCCTTTTATGTCGCACCAACAAAAGACCCACTGTGTAGGCCCTTTCAACAACAACCTGCGCACAGGTTGCAGTCTCACCTGAAACAGCAATGGGGTGCCGCAGAATCAGGTTTCTGCAAGCAGAGAGGGATATTACTGTACCTTAGCCTTTACTAAACTTATTAATCAACAATTACACATCTTTGTCATTCACTTTTATACAACTTCGCAGATAGATAAACAACCATGACTTGCTTAAACCACTATAGGGAATTCACAGTGAAGCTTGTTATTAGCAGTGATCTAAGTTATCAAATGTATACAGTTATTAATGCATAAAAGACAACAGAAATAGAAACAACACAAGAAACCACAACACCAGATATAACGTGGTTCACCCCCAGTGTAGGGGCTACGTCCACAAACTGTGTTTTATTCAACTTGCTACAAAACCACAATTTGATCTGCGCACTCAGCTGCAGATCCCTTCAGTCCTTAACAGCCGCACACACAGCAGCAGGCCTCTGCGCACACAGCTGCAGATCCTTTCTCAATCTTCTTACAAAAACCCTCTGCGCACACAGCTGCAGAGGTCGTCCACACACACAGCTGGGACTTAACCTTTCCTTACAAAATTAGCCTTAGCTTCACCTTAATCTTTCTTACATCATAAAACCTAACCTTTTCTTATTTACAAGAATGCCTATTTATACATCGCGCTATTACAAAACCATGGCTTCAAACCATGGGCACCCAAAACCCAAAACCCTGGATTTAAACCATGGGTTTATTACAAAAAGGGGTTCTAACTTACCTCGACACCCCTAAGAATATTTTGACCCATAACTCCGCTTACAAACAACCGTGGAGTTACCAAAACTAATAATCCTTAGGGTACACGTCCCAACAATTGTAAAGAACAATTATTAAAATTTGTCGATAAGGAGAAACAATGGCAAAAGGACATGACTTTGGTGGTAGAAATTGAAAATACTTTGAAAGGAAAATATGATGAAATGGAGAGGAAGTTACATCAGAAAGATAAATAGCTTGAAGAAAGGATTATTGCTCATGTAGGTCAATCTAGTGAACATACCATAGTCCAAGCCATGTCACAGGTAAGCTTAAAGGAACTAGAATTAAATGGGCTAAAAAATCAAAACAAGACCCTGGAGAACCTGGCATTGCAAAGGGAACAAGAAAGGAGAGCCTGGGAAGCCAAATGTCAGAAGCTGCAAAGAAAGAATGATAAATTAATGAAATAGGTGACAAGTCATTTGCAATTTCAAGGGGAAAAACATTTTATATGGGATGCCATCATAGAAGAAGAAGACAAATTCAGTCCCTACTTGGACTATATGTTAGATAAGTAATTGGTGATACATTCATCCAAACAGGTTTTGACAGTAGCAAGAGAAAAGTTGAATAAGAGACCAGTTGACTACGCCAAAAATGCTATCAATTTTCTAAATAGTTTGTCGAAGGATGATTTAAAGAAACCAAATTTCAAGGATCGAATCTCAATCATAACCTGGGCTAGGAAGGTTGTAAACAAATATCACCACTTATACACAGTCCAGGAAAAGGATGATATTTTGGCCCATCAAGTGAAGTTATCTATTAATATGTTTGACCCATTGTTTAAGAAAGGACTCCCTTTCTTCTGGAAAGAAAAGGGTGCAATGTTAACTCAAAATGAATACCATGAAAAACTGATTGCATGCAGACTAGACCACGCAAACTTTGATGATTTGAATCAATCACTATCTGGAAGCGTAATTGTGGATAAATTGGTTGACGAGTTTGAGATATTTTTTTTCCTTTAAAGAAGCATATGTGCATTTGCAAATATATTCTTACAAGGACCACCGAGTTACGTTTTTTGGAAAAATAAATGTCCATGCTGGAACTACCGTCTCCAGACTAGTGGAAGACAATCAAGAGGTTTAGAAGGACCAAATACACACTGCATGCCCAAGCATGATAAGGAACAGGTTGAGATGAGTCAGTAGAAACTATTGGAAGGATCCTCAACCATCGTTTTCATGACAAGAGAGCCTGAGTCCCAACCGTCACATTACCATTTTTATCAAGCAAGCTCGATATTCCATATTCCTTTTTCTATGTAGAAATCGTGGCAAATGCACAACCTGATAGTTATCACAATATGCGATAATGATTCGAGATTAATTCCC
This sequence comes from Pseudotsuga menziesii, assembly GCA_001517045.1. Taxonomy (NCBI): domain Eukaryota; kingdom Viridiplantae; phylum Streptophyta; class Pinopsida; order Pinales; family Pinaceae; genus Pseudotsuga; species Pseudotsuga menziesii. Next base: position 260,773 of record LPNX011143660.1, read on the forward strand.
ATTTTTTGTATCCAAATTTGGCTCGTTTTCGAGGTTGGTCTCGAGAACCTATGGCAATTATAAATGTAACCTCCACAGAGGGGTAAGGGGGTTTGTTCGGCTTTCATTTTTGAAGCCTCTGTGCTCATATTGTAGCTCTGTAAACTTTCTTGGAAGTGATAATGAAAAATATTTCTTTGAGTTTATGAGATTCATCACTCTTTTAATATTCAATTTGAATTTTCTTCCTGCTTTATTTTCATATGTGTAAATTCTTTCTAATGCTTTCTAGTTGTATGTGAGGAATTCATTATGATTAAGCGCTCCTTTCATGAGATATAGCATTTGTAATGTGTCTGTAATGATTGTTGTGGAATTCATCCTTGTTAGATGCTCAATTTCTGTCATTATCCTTATTTGTTGTTTCGTTAAAGGTGTTTTCATAGGATTCATCCATAGATAGGTGCCCCTTGTTGCTCTAGACTTTTTCTTCCTTTCTCCTACCACCACTTGAAGATATTTTGGCTAAATATTACACTTACTTTTCCTCAAACACAACAGGATTTGAACCCGAAATATGATGACAAAATTCGATGACATCCGACGTATCGTATGGATGAGTCGGACAGCAATGATGAAAACTACTGAGCCTTTTGAATTATTTTAGCATCATCAAATTTCTTACACTAGAGCGTAGGTTTTTCGACGGATATGTCGTCAAATTTTTGACACTAGGGTGTAGGTTTTTCAATGGCTACGTGTCAGATATCTGACACTAGTGCGTAGGTTTTTCGACGGCTATGTGTCAAATTTCCAACGCTAGTGTGTAGGTTTTTCGACGGCTATCTGTCGGTTTTCTGACGCTAGTTCATAGGTTTTTTTGAAATAAAATAATGTCATATTTCAAATTGTTTGTCCCATATTTCCAACGATAACTATGTTTAGGCCATCGGATATTCAACGACTGTGAAATTTTAAATTTAAACATTTTTAAACTTTCTGACATGTTTGTTGTAGAAGTGACAGACGATTTGCAAAAATTATTTATTCCTTGACGGACGGTTTCAGGAATTTTTTATTCTTCAACGGGCGGTTGCGGGAATTTTTTTTTCTTCGACAGACAGTTTGCCAGGATTTTTTTTATTTTTCGACAAACCTCCGTTTGAGAATATTGTGATGCATGGAACTTGATTTTTTAAGATTGTCGATAGTATTCATTCATGAATTTTGTGACAAAATTTCAAATAGAAATATTCTTGATCCAAAGGAAAACAACCGACAATTGCTTGCTAGACTATGGGATGCAGCGAAACGAAGGGGTGATGGAAAAATTTATTGTCCGTGTACTCAATGCAAGGGATTTAAGAGGAGAATAATATTGATCTCAATAGCCACAAAACATTGCAAGGAACATGGACATGTTGAGGGGGGGAATGAATATCGTCTATTTGTAGGTTTAGCATTATAAAGTTTTTTATGTTCTTTGCTTTGGTAAATGTATGTATTATTTCAATATTTCCTATATTAATGTAAATTTATTGATGTTTCCATGTATTTATAAAGGAAAGACACCCTACATCATATCGTCCAGAGGAATTGCTTTCAGAACAAGTTTCGGATCAGCATCATGGAGCGTCTATGTTTAATGGATAACAAGTGAATTATCATATTGAACAAGATGATCATACCGATAACCTAGTTGAAGATGATGGTAAAAATACATTGATCCATGATTCATTTAATGTTAGAATGGATGATGACAATGACAATGATAATGAAAATGATGATGACTTTGATGATGTTCACAACATACCTCTTCTCGATAAGGCAGATGAACCCCTTTATGAAGGCTCCAAAACAAATCTTCTCTTTATTGTATTGTTGATAATGAACTTGAAGGTTATGAATGGTCTTTCAAACATTGAAATCACACGGTTGCTAAGGTATGTAATATAATCCATCACATATATAGGATTGTGATAAATTTTATATGTATTCCTCTAATAATTGTATTGTTAACTCAGTCTTGATCATCGTATGGATGAAGCGTGTTTTGTTAATATTATTTATTTATTACATTAACTATATATATATATATATTCTTCTGTAGCTTGATAGATGAATTTTTGTTACCACCATCAAATATTTTACCTCGCACATATCGAGATTTATCTTCCATCATGAAAGAGATTGGAATGCATTATGAAGCAATTCATGCATGCCCCGATGAACATGTTATATATTATAATCAGCATGAATTTGCAACAGAATGTCCAGAATGTTATGTAAGTAGATATCGAACAGATAAAGTAACAAAAAAGGTGCCTCAGAAGGTTCTTCGTTATATTCCCATCATTCCATGTTTGCAATGACTGTTTAGGTGCAAAAACATAGCACAATTTATGGATCACCATGCCAAGAATAGAAGTCAAGATGATGTTATCTGAATGCCTACAGATGGTTCTGATTTTAGAGATATGGAGGAAAAGTGGCCTCAGTTTAAAGAAGAACCACGTAATATTATGATTTCTTTGGCAGCATATGATGTTAATCCATTTTCATAGATGAAATCCATTTACACAGTGTGGCCTATTTTTATTATCAACAATAACATTCCTCCATGGTTGTCAATAAAGAGGGAGCACATAATGTTGTCGATGATTATTCTGGGTTTTTTGTGTCTACAACTGCTTTATTTATAATGTAGTTCTAGCATCTCATTTTTTGTATTGCGTTTCCTAATTTCATCTATATATTTTTTATTTTACTCTTGTGCATGGTTTATATATCTTAATGGTTCTCATAATGATAATATTTTATATGTACTTCAAATCAATCAGGTAAGTTCCAAGTCAAAGATATGAATGTATATATCATACCTCTTATAGATGAGCTACTGAATTTATGGAATGACATCACTATGTATGATGTATCTAGACCAATACAACGAAGGAAATTTCAATTCCATGCAATGGTTGTATGGACAATACATGATGCCCTTGGGTTAACTTCATTTTGTGGTTTATATTTTTAAGTTCCAATTTAATTGCATTTAATTATATGGGGTAGTTAGAATAGTTTATATATGATTATAATTGACATAGATATCCCATATCTAAATATTGTAGGTCTTCAAACAAAGGGTAAATTTGCATGTCCATTTTGTGGTCCTAAGATAAAATCTTGTCACTCAGAAAGCTTAAGAAAGGAGGTGTTTGATGAGTATAGGCATTTCCTCTCTAAGAATCACAGGTATAGAACAACCAAAAAAAAATATTTTCAATGGGAAGCAGGAGACTGCATTAAAACCATGGAGAATGAAACCTCACATTTGGAAGATGCAATACAATAGAAATCGTCATCATGGTATGTATGGATCATCGTATATGAATTGTTATGTATTTTAATTTTTATTGTGAGTTGTTTACTGTAGTGGCCATATTTGATTTATGATGTAATTTATTTATAAACTAATATTCATGATTTCCATCATGATCATGAAGGCATTAATGGACTTCCAAAAGGAATGAAAAGTTATCCTATTCAATTTAGCAGGTTGCCCTACTATGAGCACATACAAATTGCTCATTTGTTTGATACAATGCATATTGGAAAGAATGTTACTGAAACATTATGGCAATTACTGGAGCTAAGGAGGGAGAAAGATAAAGTTGTGAAAGCTTGCAAAGACATTCAAGAAAGAAACCATGCAATGAAAGACATCATCCAATTTCATAGCAACGAAGACCAACTTAATATAAACTAAATTCAATGGATGTTTATGGAGCAACAAATAAATGTTGTCAAAGAAGTAATGTGGAAAATTAAATTTCTCACTAGATTTTGTGCGAACTTGAAGAATATCATAACAAAAAAAGGTGATTTTGCGGGGGTCAAAACACATGATTGGCACGTCTTCATCAAGGTAATTAATATTGTTATGTCCATATAATTTATTTTTTTCATTTTATTGCATATATTTTTTTTATTCTTTGTATACTCTTTGTTTAATAATGGCGTGGTTTGTATATTGTTACAGTATGTTCTACCTCTCTCTCTCCTGGACAACTTCAACACCAATGTCAAACAAGTTATATATAATCTTGCTAAATACATGAGGTAACTAGCGATTACTTTCATGTGCTTAGTGTTTCTTTAATTCTCTGTATAATTTATATTTTTTTGTGTACTATTTCATCATATGTAATTTAATGTTTTTGTTTTGTTAAATATCATTATTGGTTTGCGTCACTTGTATATGGTTGACATATAAAGAAATCCATAAAGAAGATATAAAGTATTGGAGGAGAGAAATTTCTCATCTCATGTGTGAATTACAAATGCATCTACCTTCGGCATTTTTCAATGCACAGGAACACTACCTCATACACCAAGTTGAGGAGATTGAGTTGTGTGGACCTGTGCACTCAAGGTCCATGTGGATGGTTGAGAGGCACTTGAAATTTATGAAGGGTTTGGTGAGACAATGAGCCCATGCTGAGGGTTCTATGATGGAAGGATATATGGTATACCAAAACATATTGTATGTGAGTGAATATCTTCCTATTTTAGCGTCAAAGCTCAATTTACATCACATTTGTGATCTAGACTCCAATAACAAATTTGAAGGGGAGAAACTGAAGGGGAAAGGTAATTATTAGCTAGTGGATGTTTATTATATCGTTCATATTCTAATTGCATTTTCTAGTTATTGCATCAATTAAGAACATATAATTTGTTCAAGAGATTTACACCTATCTTTCATTTTAATGGTTATTGTCATCAAGCAGTTGGTCGAGAATGGGATGCAATTCATTTATACATCACAAACAATCTTGACTGGATGAAGGTATGGATTGAACGATGCAAAAAATTGGGTCATCGAATATCATGGGAAGGTCTGGCTTCATTGGTAAAAGCAGCACAGCGCAATGGAGATAGAAATCTAATAGAAAGGGAAATCGATTTAGCATATGGTTTAAAAGATAAAATGACAAGCATATTAATCAATTCCTCTAAATATTTTATTTTGAAAATTACATTTTGACGTACATGTTGTTCTTTTCCATGTATTGCTGCATAACTACTGAATCATTGTGTAATCTTTTCATGTATTGTTATTGC
>LPNX011143660.1:270875-297766 GCA_001517045.1 Pseudotsuga menziesii
TCATCATCAACAAAATCATCAACATCGTCGTCATCATCATCATCATCATCATCATCATCATCATCATCATCATCATCGTCATCGTCATCATCATCCTTTCATATGATATCAACATGGCCATCACCATCTTCATCATCATCATCTTCATCTTCATCATTTCATTTAGGGATTAGGTGAGATTGTAGGGATTAGGTGAGATCGCCATCATCATCATCATATTAGAAAAAAAACTACTATTCCTAAGTTAAAAATACATATACTTAAGTTAAAAATACTATACCTAATAAAAAAATACTATTATGGCAATACATATAATGAAATATACTATCATAATATTTTATTATATGGCAACACATATAATCAAATACATGTAATATAAAATAATATACAATAAGAAATACATAGTCTTTTTTGACATTGTCACGACTCAGATTTTGGATAGTTCTATGCAATTTGGACATTTTTATGAATTTTGGAGTAGCTCCGGTGTGTCATTTCACGGTGGCTCTGGTGTATCATTTTGAGTAGCTCTGGTGTATCATTTCAACTAGCTCTATTGTTTCCTTTTGCGGCTCTGGTGTATCATTTCGCAGCTCTGGTGTATCATTTTTATGCAATTTAGACTAGCTCCCAGTTTCGATTTGGAGCCCAAGGTTGACATTTGGAGCTCACAGTTCAGAATTGGAGCTCACCGTTGAGAGTTGGAGCTCGCGATTCACATTTGGAGCTCACGGTTCATGTTTGGAGCTCACGATTCACGTTTGGAGCTCATGGCTCAATGGGTAAGCATCACCTCATTTTTTTGGGCATGCCGTGGTAGGGTTTTTTGGGCATGCAACTGGTTTAGGGTTTTAGATTGGATGGGCATGCAATCAGTTCAGGGTTTTATTTTTTTTGGGCATGGTGTGATGTTTGCTGTGTATTTGTGGGAAAACATCTACAACCACATCAATTCCAATATGAAATTTTATATGCCCTAGATTGCCACATTACATTAGGATAGATGAGAGCTAGGGGCAACATTATCTCTTGGCTCACCGTATCCCACCCATCATTGGAGTAGCAAGGACGGTAGGGAGCAGTTCTAAGTGAATAATTGACCCGAATAGAGCAATGGTTTACCTTCAGAAATAGTTCCCACTGTTTATTGCGCACCAAGATTTTGTTACAACAATTAGAAACCTAACTTGAATGAGATGAATCCCCCACCCCTATATGATTATAAAGGGTTTGTCAATGTTGGAATGAACTTGATTAAACACTCGGTTTCCAAAATTGATCTAACTCAGTTTATAGATGATTGGATTTTGCTTCGTGTCATTTAGAACATCCATGTCTATATGTATCCGAGATATGCATCAAATTGAATGGATAGCATATACAACAGGGGGGTTTTCCACTGGATAGGGGAAACACACGGATTACCAACATGAGGGAAAGCCAACAAGTTTTGTTTGTTCTTATTAGGTCCTTAATTTTTAATTTTTCAAATAACATTTGTTTGGATGAGGTGGTGAGAGATGGAATACATTTGGTTAGATAAGGAGAGGAGATAATAGGCAGTCCATCAAGCCAAACAATGAACAAAGACATTGGATATATAGGGTTTTGAATGGAACTCTCCGCCCTTAAGAGAGGATATATTTTGTAAAGATTTAGGCCTAGAAAAGGGTTGTTGGTATTGTTAATAATGATGTTGTTATAGTTTATAGCTAGTAGAATATGGTTAAATAGTAGAAGGATGTTGCAGTTGCTTGAATTGTAAGGATTTTGGCATAATAGTGGATAGTCATTATTGTAATATGATATGTACTAGACTTTTTATACTTATGTTCTAAGGATGTATTGGATTATGATGAATATTAATGGAATGAGACCCCTGTTCCAAATATTTGGTTTGTTCCTTTTATATGCAAACAATGTGTTGTTTTTTTATTCTACAACTATGTTAATAAATGAATTATTATCTAGTATAGTTGTGTCACATTCTGTAGTAGAAGGTACTAATAATTATATGGGCTTGTTTGTTCATGGTGGTATGGGAATGAGTTGCACTTGAATGAATGGGGACTTGCATAATTAAATAAAGGAACCCTATATGGTGGAGAAAACATTAGTCATGATGTCCATGTTGCAATAGTCATATAGAATTTAGTGTCATGTGATGCTTTGGGTTAGACCTTCCCCTCTCCAAGCATTGAATATGCCAATGATTGGACTATAATAGGCCACCTTTGTTGGACACTAATGAAAACCTGTGTATGAGTTTGAGCCAAAATTTACAACCAACAACAGAGTAGCAGTGAAGAGGTTAAAACATCCACTCTAAAGGATATCCAAGAACTAACATCATTATTTGTCCATTGCTATAAATGAGATGTACTAGAAGATTTTCCTAGACTTGTTGATTTCACCATTAAGTTGAACCTAAATGATAAATAGAGAGGAGCACTAAGAAAGCTACAACACTTTGTAGAAAATCGAATGAGTAGGGATATAATGTCTACATCAGTATGCATACATCCTTCACTTGAATGATGTTAGTTCTTGGAGATCTTGTAGAGTGGATGCTTGGTCTCTCTATAGGTTCCAAATATTTAGGTTCCTCATTATATGCTTCACTCTATGAAACATATATGGGGTCCCCAAAACTATGATTATTGATTTCAAATATAAAATCCAACTCTTCATGAAATGGATAAATGCATGTGCTTTCCATCTCATCATCAAACAAGGGTTTGCCTACAAAATATTCCTCATCAGAATCTCAACAATATGGACCATCTAATTCAGATTCTTGGGATGAGGTAATAGAATAGGAGAATGGGTTCTTTCATAAATAGGCCTTCTTCAAAGGAATATTCATGGATTTTTTCAAGGGCTTGATTTTGTGGAGGCTAAACTAGATCCTCAACATATTCCTCATCAAGAATAGGATCCCATATCTTGTATAACAACTTGAGAATATTTACAATTGAGTATACACCCTTACTAGGAATCCATATATACCAATTTATTATGTCACGTTTTTGCAAGTTAAGATATATATTGAACACATTCATCTTCATATCCTCAGGGCTACATTCAACCTTGCAATAGATTCAATATGTAATTCAACATGAAACCTAGCAGGATCCTACTACCCATGAAATTTTGGAATGCATTCCTCCCAACTATCATTATGAAATTGATTAGGATACCCCAAGATGTCCAAGAAAACCATGAGAATATTCTCTGAAGTGATGGGTTATGCACTACAGAGTAGCACTGAAGAGGTTAAAACATCCACTCTATAGGATCTCCAAGAACTAACATCATTATTTGTCCATTAGTATAAAGGATATGTACTAGAATATTTTCCTGGACTTGTTGATTTCACCGTTAATTTGAACCTAAATGATAAATAGAGAGGAGCACTAAGCAAGCTACAACACTTTGTATGAAATCAAATGAGTAGAGATATAATGTCTACAGTAGTCTTCATACATCCTTCACTTGAATGATGTTAGTTCTTGGAGATCCTGTAGAGTGGATGCTTGGTTGCTCTATAGGTTCCAAATATTTAGGATCGTCATTAGATGCTTCACTATATGAATCATATATGGGGTCCCCAAAACTATGATTATTGATTTCAAATATAACATCCAACTCTTCATGAAATGCATAAATGCATGGATTTTCCATCTCATCATCAAGCAAGGGTTTGCCTACAAAATATTCCTCATTTGTTGTTTTTTTAATCGCTCTGTCATTCAACCTAATGATTTAGCGCATCATACTGACAATAAAATTTTAGGGAATCATGCTGACAGTAACATTTTAACATTTTAGGGCATGATTTAGGGCATCATACTCACAGTAACGTTTTAGGGCATCAATGATTTAGTTCATTTTTTTTGTTGTTTAATTCCAAACGTATGCTACTGCCAATTGGTGAAGAAAGTCAACCGATGTTGTGTGTGGTAAATTGGATAACCTATATATACCCATTTATCATTACCACCCGACACCCATATATGAAATTACATATGGATGGATGTCCAATATATTTGGTTAAACATAATGAAAACTATGCAAGCTCAAATTTTAACAACCCAAAGTATATGTGTTATATAGTTAAGATGCTCGATGTGTTTTGATTTGAGTTGGGTTCATCCTCAGGAGATCCAATTGTTAGAAAAAGAGCATTGTAAAAACCTTTAATGGGCCTTATGTAAGGTTCTTTGGAAATTTATGAAGACCATGATCCCAAATCTGAAGGATGCTTAGCATAATTTTTTCCTTGATGGGAAGAAGGATAAGACTGTAGAAGTCAATACCACCTGCAATATTTCAAGGGAGATTCACCTTTCATAAAACTAGGATCAATTGTCCTCACAAATTAAGGAAAAGGGTAGAAAACATGCTTGATAACAAAACCGACAGTCAAGTTATGTAGATTGAGAAAAATTTAATCTCTATAGATCCTGTATCTTTTCAAAGGATAGAGGAATTCTTAGTTCATGTCAAGGATAACCACAAATGATCACATAATGGGTCATTTTCCATTCTTACGAAATCACACTGAAATGTGTGCTCCCCCTGACATGTAGACTTCTTGATTTGCTGAAACATGTACTCCCTCTATCATACTACTGAGATTTGTTTGGAGGTTTGTTTATGAAGATTTTGACTGTACCAAGCTTGGTTTATTTTGAATGATGTCTGCTACAGAGCCAAGACAACTAAAAAGTCTTATCGAAGACTTGAATAGGTATCTCCAAAATAGACAAATACTTTGTTGCAAGTGTTGTCCCTAACTTTGTCACTATTAATCATGTGAAGAGTAGTATTTTTAAATATCTTTGGATGACTATGTATGCATAATCTGGGAATTATAACTCTTGCTGTGAACATATCTTCCTTGCATGCAGACATAATTTTGGTCCCTAAAATCCACCTCATTTATTAGATAAAGGCTTTGACTGGAAAAATTTTGAGATCACCATTAAGATCATAAATTAGGTGCACTAGTGAAAACAGTAGTCATTGCACCATTACGATCATAAATTTCTTCCAAATTCTCTTGTGTTGCTGCATTTGCCTTCAGTAATTGATTTGTTCATGGATACTATGAATTAATCCCACGGTAACATCGGAACATATAGTAAAATCCAAAATCTTTCTTCATGTATTGCACCACATTAATAGCTTGTGTTGCTTCATGGGAAGCTACAAGAATATACAACATAAGTTCTCTTCGGCTCCATGTTTTAGTACTAGGGATCGTATACTAACATTCCACTTGCATAATGTTGAAGAGGATATAAGATAATTGCAATATTAAGTGTGGAAATGTGTGTATCATGTTAACTCATGAAATCAACACCATCATAATTAGAGTTGCAAATTCTCACCTACCCCATGTGTCTTTTGCCAGTTTTCATGCCTATGTACTTCCCTTTTAATATCATGTTTCTTTGGAAAAGTCTCATAATGCATTTGATTAGATGTATCTTTTTGCATTTTCAACATTTCCTCTTACTCATCAGTTGCTTCTTGGATTTTATATTTTTTTGTAAAGTATTGTACTTTCTCAGCAGAATCCTTTAATTTTTCATCAATAGAATTCAGACATGTAGAATTCAATAGAAGTCACAACATCTTTTTGAAGCCTAATATACATAATTCTGTGGACCTTTTCAGAGATAATTTTGCACACTTTTAAATGGATAACAGTAGGTTAATGATAATTCTAGGCAGTGATAAAAATCATAAGACAGAAGTAAAACTTCACCCTGAGCACTTTTAATCATGGGCAATGATTAAACATTTCAGGTGTGTCTGGACAGTCCATCCACCCTCTGCCCTAAGTCGCTGCCTCAAATTAATTATCAACAAACCACAAAAAGTTAATTTTGGGTGAAATTTCAGCATAAATATCATCAGTCCTAGGTTTGTTGCAACCATGGAGAAGGAACCCTAGGCATAAAAAAGGGACTATTGTGCACCTTTAGGCAAATTGGAGCTGCATATAATGATGAACCTGCATGTAGGGTGATGAGAAGAAATTGGAGGCTACCCTAATTAAGTCATTCCTTCAACAGTATACCTCAGATAGGCCAGATCATTGATGTATCTCAAGATATTGTCAACAACAATAACATCCACCTTCAACACTATCACAAAGGATGGCAACCTTGTTTCAATAGTGAAAAAAAAGGTAGGTCGGATTGATTCTTTTATTTTGAAAGAAGGTAGGTCTGATTGATAGTTGTACTCCTAAATTTTGTTGAAGATGTTAATCCAACAAAATAGTCATTTTTATTTTTCCACCACTTAATTTAGGGTTCTTCCCCTCGGCCTTTGAAATTTTTTTGATGCAATTTATGTAACTTCGATTCTTCAAATTCATGATATAGCAAGACTTGGGAATACACATTTTGTATGTACATCAAATGATAGATGGATAGTGTGGCCTACCCCAATACTTAGCTATGTTGAGCATATTTACAATAGAAAATGTGTTTTTCTTAGACAATGTGGCCCTTTTGAGCTTTTTGAGGTCTCTCTTGTTACTCTTACAAAAGTTGTAATAATAATACCATAACTCCTATGAATCCATATACTTGAAGGGTCATACAAGATTAGCCTAGTTTTATATTAGTTTAGGATTCTAACTAGAAGGATGTCTTCCTTGTCTTTTTAGGTGTCAACAACGTTGAAATACCCATAAACAAGCCAAGGAGTTTAAGGGAGTTCATCCACTATCCATCTCTGTAAAAGTGAAACTTTATTCAATTTCAATGCTTGCATATATATTTTCTATCCCAACATGTTTCCATTTTAGATTCAACATGATACAAACTAGACTTTATGTGTTGTTAGTTCCCCAATACACAACAACACCAACTAGATAAGCTGGCACAAGGTTCACTACTTCTTGTTGAACTTCATAGGTATAGTTGAAGATGGTTGTGTTTTGTCAAATATAGTTCAACGAATTCTTCAATAGAAATCCTAATGACATTCATTTATTGTAATAAAAACCATCAAGAATTTGAAACATATTCCTAATAATAAGGTGCATAATGCTTCCTAGGGGCTAGTTTTCCATCTTGAAATTCCACAATGTTACCTTCATTGAGTGAGAGTAGTGATGGAATCCACATTATATAAGACAACACTATCATTCAACATGACTATAATATCGAAAAACTTCAAGGTTGATGGCCCCTAATGAACATGTGCAAATTAATTGTGCATAGTCTAGAGCTTCTTTGGTGTTTAGAGACACCTATGGGCCTATTCAAAGCTATTGCAATAAAATATGATGACTTGTTGGCTTGAATATTTTGGGTTGTTGTAGACTTGTAGTGTTATTGGTGTGAGACTTCTTATGAATCACTTAAATCTATTCTCTCTTGGAAATATGCCTCCAAAAATGCCTGTAGAAGCTGGTCTTATTTCTTCCTTCCATTATTTTGGTGGTACCTACTTGAAATATCCTAACCTTTTTCAAGTTAGTGTTGCCTTAGGGTTGAAAATTAATATGTTAATGTTATACCATAAATTAATATCCAATATTGTCTTAAATATGGGATAGAACATTGTAAAATAATATTTCCAAATCAACACTACCTTCTAGGGTTCCATATTCATCTACAAGGTAGAACTTGTGACATGAAGATACATACTAGATCGGCATAAAATTGTGTTTCTTTTAGCTGTATGGGTGAAAAATAGAAGAATACAAATCAATGATATGTTGGGGATAATATTCATTATAAAAGGACCTTTGGGTAGGCAGAACAGTGCATCAATTCATCCTCCATTGGAGTCCTTCAACCATTTGTCTCTCTCCCCTTCGTTTGCAGGCATCAAAATATTTACTCTCGGAACAAAGTAATTCTACAGTTCGATCAAATCCATAAGCTATGCAATATCCTGAAAGTAAGGATATTGTTTCATGTTTCACTTTTGTTGTCAAAAAGAAGAGTGAAAAGTTAGGAAGTACCAAAGCTAGTCATTATGTGCACGTGGACTTAATGTAGGGAGAGAAGTCATGTCTACTTTTTTGTTCTTGAATGGGAGCAATGATGAAACCACAATAGTGGTTTATAGATGGATATTTAATAACCATGGGAAGATTCATAAGTTAGTCGTAAGACATTCCAATGTAGTGTTGTAGGATTTCCACTATGCAAATAAGGCATTGACTTCATAGTCACAATCCCATTAGTATGATAAATTATGGGAGAGAGTAAAACATCCCTACACAAATATTAACCGATAAGTATGGTTTTGGTGTATCATTTGGAGAATAACATCCTGTAACAATAGTTTTTAGTATGACTCTTAAAGGGTCCTACATGATATCTGGGAACTTTTAGGACCTTGAGATTTCAAGCTTAAGAAGCCATAAACAATAGGTATGTTGACCCTAGAAATGATGGAAAATATCACAAAACAAATTAGGTCAAATGAATAATCATCTACAACATCACAACAAAATTCATGGGAAAACTAAAAACCACATACAAGCATCAAAAGTAAGGTTTACAACAACAACGAGTGTAGAGTAAGGAGAGAGGAGTGGCCAAGAAAGTGAATAATCGAGCCAATGTAGAGTGGAGAAGTGACCTCGAACTTTGGAAGAAGAGATTAACCAAGATTCCTCGAAAAAGGAACTCATGTCAAAGATGCTTTTTGAGGGGAGTGACCAACATAACAACTCTGTATCACTTCTATCTAAAGTAAATGTAGATGAATACGAAGATATGTTATTTAAAGGAGATAGTCCATTAAAGGAGAACCTCTAGGCCCTATATAGACATATATTAGCATAAATTACAGTGTTATATTTGCTGCATATGCATAACAGTTCATCTCAAGCTTGACAACGTTGAAAGGCCAAAGTCCAATGGGAAAAAACATACATATGAATTTTGTGAATGGAGAAAGGGAATTTGGAACTCCTCTGAATTAAGTTTGTGTAGTTTTTGTTGTTATGGATTACAGAGACCTATGCATTGGCTCCTTGAATGTAATGAGGACCAAGAGAATTAGACATCGACTCATTAAATATGCAAATATCATTGTTGAAAGGAGGTTAGGCCAATAATAAGAACACCTGCAAATCCAAATACACAACCACCATAATCACTCCAACATTCTACATGTCATCATACTTGCTATATGTGATGTATGTTTCTAACATATTTCTAGAGACGTGAAAGCATTGGTGACCAAGCATAGTTCCCATCCATGTATATTGCCAAATCCTTTAGGAACACACATTTATAATACATTATATAAATATTTGTGAGCATATCATAGTGCCCATGTATAACATGATATTTTATGAGCCTACCCAATACATGTTAGGAAAAGGCAATGCAAGTAATAAGTGAGAATGGAGACTTGTATGTAACTAAAAGAGGGGCATACATTAGAATTTTTAGGGCTACCAAATGCCCAGACCTATTACCCAAACTCATTCTTGACAAGCTTTTTCTTTAGGAAGTAGGAAACTTTTACAATTTTTTTGCTTATAAGTCTTTTCAAGGTTTTTGCTGGTATTTTACTATGTTTTTGCCAAAAAAAATTCCAGCCATGGTGCAGGTAGAACCAAACAGGTATTTGTCAGATATGTCTTCCTCTGGTGAGGGGAGTTTGGGAAGGCTAGAGGAAAGTGAGACATCCAGTAGGTCTACAAGGGTTATATCAACTAGATGTCAAAAGATTGGAAGAAAATTCAATAAACACATGGAATTTTTTCTCAAAGGAGGGGGGTCATGTTCCTATGATGATGAGATAATGGGAGACATCGATGTGCCCTTAAGGTACAAATTACACCTAGTGAAACAATGGGTTCCTAGGGATATTCCTCAAGTAAACACTGATTTTTGTGTGAATGAGAGGATATATAGAATTGCACCTTCGCCATTTCATGGATTGGGGTTGTTTTGCATGGAAGGCATAAAAGTTAGATATGGCAGATGTATAGAATTGATGGAGTATGTTGGACCCTCTTACAACTACAGTGATTGGTTGCACCTAGTCCAATATACACAAAGTATGCATAGATATGGGTTGTCAGCAAATTATATACAACTGAAAGACAAAGCTCAAAATAAAGGAGAAATGTTCTACATGGATGGAAGGCCAAAAAAAACTGGTAATATTGCGGGGTTTATAAACAGTACACAATAGGGGTCTACACTTAAGCAACGCAACTGCATATTCGAGTCACGTGAAGGAAACCGTGTCTTTGTATGTGCAATTAAATCAATAGTTGTTATCAAAGAACTCCTTATTAATTACAATTTGAATCGTGTAGATACAAACACGGTTAGTATGGTTGTGGTACATCCACAATTTAACCAACCTTTTATTAATTATTTTAACATCTATAGGATTTTTTGTTAGCATATAATTATAATTTTCTACTTTTTTGGTTTCGTTCGGTAATTTTTAGTATGTTTTTGATGCAGGATTCTCTCAAGGGCACCTTCCTCTCCGTAGATGTTTTTAGACCTGAGTCAAGGTGGCAGGTATACAGCAATATTGCCAATGTAATAAATTTAGGATGGACAAACATATATGTTGTTATGTATTTTCATTAGTATATTCAGTTTGTTTATATAATCTTATCTATTTTCTATGCAGAGTGTTGATCAGGGAAGATAACTAACTATTGATCAACTGACTACAGCATCAGGTCAATAGGAAAACATGAATGTAATTCTCCATTTCAAATACTTTAAAATCGTAAACATGTATATCATGTAGCATAATGTTTATTTTGTTAATGGTATTTTTTCGTTTTTATGTTTGCGTTCATGATGATAATGTTGTCTACATTTTTGCAGATTGACCGGGGAAAGTCCCCAACTGTTGATCAGATGACTAGAGCCTTGACGCAACCTGTAAACCTAAATCTAATTCCACATTCTAAATACTTCAAAAATGTACACATATAAAACATGTAGCATAATGTTTATTTTTTTTTCTGTATTTGTTAGCTTTTACATATTGCGTTCATTGTGATAATGTTCTCTACTTTTTTTGTAGGTAGATGATCATGATAAGTCCCCAGCTGTTGATTAGACCACACCCTCATCTAGGCATCAGGTGATCCTAGATGTAATCCTATGAATCTACCATGATAGACAATTTTTTGTTAATATAATTTTTTGTGCACACTATTGCTTTAAAGACTAAGAAATGTTTTATTTATTTATGTTGCAGACAGGGGATTTGGTTAATGAAACATAGTCTCAACACTCTTTACAGAATGAGGTCTCCCAGTGCTGTTATAATCAAAATTCTTTTTTTAGAATGTAGAGGTTTCATTGAGAGACTTATTTTGTTTGACTATCATATCGTGGTGTGTATAGACATCTTTCACTTTAGTTGTATGCTTATCCTTCTATTTCTTAATTCTGGAAAGTATTTCAATTCCTTGATTGTATTAGATTTAGGCCAGAATATTTTATTTGCAGCAACCATGCAAGTTTTTTTGTTGTGATCTTGTAGGAAATTTTCCTATGGTTGTATCATCCAGTCATGCATGTACTCTATCCACATTCATAGAGCTGACACTTCAATACAAATTCATTGTTCGATTCTTATGCATATTCTGACGACACTCGAAATGATTTAAATTACATTTGAAAATGTCTTCTACACTCCTTGAGGTGTACACTGCAAATTTTCCATAGTAATGTTACATAACAAAAATAATGATTACAAGTATTGATTACAGATGGAGAAATGGCATGAATATTTTCTATCACATTTCGATGTGTAGATTCAATTTGAAATTCATTTTTTTATGAATGTTTTGATATGGAAGTTTGAAACATTTATTGTAGCATTTCAATCCATTTTCTGAATACCCTCTCAAACACTATGAAACTACTTTTTCTAGATGTATATGTAAATCATGTGCTTGTTAGTCCAAACTTAATATTTTTGACAATACATGTTTATCTGTAAACACTATACTGAGTAAGTTCCCTACTTGTTTCAAAGGTATTATTGGTATGCTTGATTAGGAAGTGATTCTTTACTAGTTATTTAATTAACAAACATCATTTCAAGTTACTAAGCGGTTATTCATGCATATGAAGCTTCAAGATAGGAACTTGAGTTTCCTCTATTGTATCCTGCATTTATGCCAGAAACTATACTCTTAATTTCCTATATGCAAGTTCTCTTTAGTATCATATTGCTCTCTTATTAGGGTTACAGTTTGTATGCATGTTCAAAGGCAGTTGGTTGGTCACCTCAGTCATGGTCCATCCAATGAAAAACCTATGAACCAAATGGCCCAATTGAATGAATTGAAGGGACTCAAGAGTGAAATGAGTTTTCATGAATACTGCAAGCTTGATTAAACTATAATATAACCCATACAAAAGTTTGATATTTTATGCTTCGTACTGTAAATATTTGTGATTGACAACTCCATGTAGAGAGGTAAAGAGATTGAGAATTCTAAAATGGTAGCAAGGGCTGCTGCTTGGTCCTTGTAATGAATTTTTGTCTCAGGATCAAATTTCTCACCGCTACCTATTTGTTATAAATACATGGTTGTACTCTACTAAAGAGAAAAATCAATCCCTCCATGGATTCCCATCCTCGTGTGCAATAAATAGTCACATCCATATCATTAAAATTCCTATTGTAGATAATAAATAGTTGTGGGTATCACAAGTGTGATGAGTTTCCATACTTGAGATTTATGTATCGAAGCTCTAACTCAATAGTCCAAATTGGGGGAGGGATTTCAGCCCTGAATTAATTATGGTTTCTTCTTTTTTATGAGTTCATTGAATGTCGAAACTAATTCATGGTCCCTCTTTACCAATTTGTAAGGGCACCTTGGATTTGATTACAGGCTCTCTTTATAACGAGGGACATCTTGTAATAACTTTTCGCATATGTTTAACTCATGACTGTATACCAGCTCCCATGCGACAATAGATTGTTCTTTGAGTCTATTCATTGTAATTTTATTGTAACACTAAACCAACATCTATGGCATGCCACTGTTGTCGAGAAATTCCATATTGCATTAAATGATTAAATTCCCTACCACCTTATTGATTGTCTCTTCTGGAAAAAAAATCCTGGTTGGTTCAGTGTTTCATTTCGAATGATATTTGTATTGGATTATCTTTAGACAATTTTTAAGAATAATATTCACCCTAGTTTTACCTCTATGTAGGGTATAAAAACTAACTTAGTTCTCTGCAGTTATGATGATCACATTCTTGTAAGTTTTTAATCCTATTTTTGAATTTGTTCTTATTTGTTAGACAATATGTCTTGAATTGGTTTCTTATGTTACTTTGGTTTCTCACATAGGTGATGGAAATCCAAATAGGGACAATGGGGACAATGCTCCATGCCAGGTTTATATTTATGTTTATAGGTGTTGTTGCAACTTTTGTATTTATGAAATTATCATCTCCTTCAGCATTGGTATAATCTTCTTTCATGCTTCTTTTATGACTATCTTGTAAACTTTACTATTTTAAAGCAGTTTCTATGGTATAAATGGGTTTTAACCAAAATATCTTGTTATTCTCCAGTGCCTACATAATTCAACTTTGACAATGAGCCTAGTTCTTGGATAAGATAGTGTTTCTAGTCATAGAAGGATACATGTTGTGTTAAGATTTTTCTTCCTCGTTTAATCCCTAACACCTTTAATATGAACATTCTGAGGATGATTTAGAGTCAAAAAGTTTCAAGGTTGAGGTATAGGCCAAATTTCCTTTGTATGGAAGCTTCTAATATGATTCAAGTTCCCTCATTGGAATGTCCTTTATTAGTGAAGAGTTCCCCATGCTGAGATCAATATTTATTGTTGGGGAATGATTTAAATATCATGTATTGAGACATAAGAAAAAATACCTCATGGGTAGTAGTGCCCCTCATATTGTGTGAGAGTTACACTTGTGATTTTGATCATAAATATCGACCTTGCCATGATAAACCCTTAATTATAAGAAACGACCATGGTAATAGTAACATAAGACAGGGTTCCAAGGCATTAAAGAAAATGAGTAAATAATAAATACCATGGAAGAATTTACAATTGAAGGGACAGGGAACATGAAATATGTCACTACCAAAGTAAGAAACTAAGTAGCAATCTTCAGGTAGGGTCCTTGTAATGAATTTATGGCTCGGGATCAAATTTCTCACCACTACCTATATGTATATTTATATATATTAACTCTAGGACAAAACCTCTTCAAAGGTTGTGGGTTGAACAGATTCATAAGGTGACCAATCAAATTACCAATGGTGCAGAAATGCATTCCAACAAATCCTAGAACTGCATGGGTAACTTAGGAACTCTACCCATCGTAAGAAATAAAGTTGGGTATCTTTGATAACAACAAAATTTTATATCATTATGGGAATAAAATGAGGGTATTTAAAAACATCCATGGATGTAAGAAACCACTTCCTAGAAATGAATTTCTTCCTTAAAAGAAAACTAGAAATTCCTATTTATTTTTGTTTGTGTATAGTTTTTCAACTTGAGAAATGGATTTATTGGGTCTCCTTAACCTAAGTATTAATGACAGACTCAAATGTTACACATTCAACAAAATACCCATTAGTGTAGGTCATTTCTAATTATCACATATAAAAGTCTATTCATAATATTGAATATAAATAGGAAATTTCTTAAGCATAATTTCATTACCTCCTTGAAAACCTTTTTATAAAATTTTATAAACATTTAAATGGCACAATGGATACTATTATTTCCTCCTTGTGAAGTCATTCCTTGAGAAGTAGATAAATAATGATATCGGGAAATGGGTGGTGACTATAAATTCCCCTTATGTGCATTATGCTAGAGTAGGAGAGACACTAATTCAATTTTCTTTTACAAAAATGAGTATTTGTATTATGAAAAAAGGATGAGAAGTACAATGACTGAGTTGGACATCCTTCCTGAATAAAATTTGAAACTATTAAATATAATCTTTAAAATCTCTTAGAGTCTCATGCTTCTACCTATATCACTTCCTAACTGATTCTTTTCCAAATCTTCCATACCGTTTCAAATGCATAGCTGGTATATAAATTCCAAAATACTTCTAAAATTGAAATTTCCTTATAAAACATCAAAATAGTTTATCTAGGATTGTTTGCATGCACTGTTATGAAATGGCTTCTATATCTCCTTTTGTTTCTAAGAATTTGACTTTCCATAGCTTGTTGTTGACCAAGAGGTTTTTTCCAATTGCTTTGATGGGTTGGAGAGTTCTAGAGATACTAGTTGTGGCATGAGGAGAATATCCTTTCTAAATTGAAGATAACATATAAGGTCCCATGGATAAGAATTTGAGATGCATAGAAGAGTCTATCTCATGCTTGAGGATGAAGACAAAATTGACTAAGAAAAAATAGTATGATAGACTGATGGGAGGACCCATAAACCAAAAACAACAGCTATATGATAGATTAAGGGTGCAACAAGATGGGAGAAATTTACAACATGGGTGACAATATTGATACCATAATGAGCTAAAAAAAATCCCACAACTTGGTTTGGCTTGTTCATAACAATTATATAGCTTGAGTTCCTATCACAACCATTACCAATATTGATAAAATTATTGAATTTACATAACCCAAAGAAATGCAGCATAAGCCAAATGAGGAGACAAAGCATAACATAGAGAAAACAAAACAAGGGATGGAAAAATATTTTAGAGGGTAACTAGAGAAGGATCTTGGAGTTTCCATAGAGAGGACATGGATATGGAATTGCTAATATTTTTATTCATGAACTACCAAGAGAGATTCCTCACACCACGAACCTTGTTATGCCAAGATAGCTACCAAAATATTACAAAGAGAGATGCTAAGAGACTGTTAAGGGATTTTCCTCACACCACAAACCTTGTTCTATCAAAATGGACAATCCAATTGATGGAAACCCAGTTTATTACTCAAGCAGGGGAAGACACTTTATTTATGAACCACCTTACATGAAAAAAATGAATTGCATGCTTATGAATCTCGAGGCTCTTCTTGCTCAAAATAACAACCATCAAGGATCGGTATTGATTCTTGACACTACCAATTCTAGAGGCTAAATGACTTACCTTCATGCTTTCCATCACAATGAAGAGGACACCACATGTGTTGAGGGATGATCGTACTGCCTTATTTATACCATGATTGTTGGGAAGGTGGGGTGAAGGTGATGATGTGTGGATATGATTCTACATGATACATAACTTATTAATGCATTTCATATCCCAAGATACATATGGGTGCTAATGACTTAAGAGATATGACATTTACCAATGCTACCCACATTTTCCTTAATATCTCTATTTTTCAAATAGATTCCTTCTTTAGCCAAAGTGCTTGTTAATTTGTTGTGATATCTTCGGACATGAAAGGAAGTGACTTTTCGAAAGAGTCAGATGGTGTTCTAAATCCTACTCATACTCCATAGGTAGGAATCATTTCTCTTTTTATTAATGAATAGAATAATAGCTAGGGAGTTTCCAATGACAATTAGGTTTGTGATTCCAGTTTATCTAGTGTCTTTTAACCATTTCCATAGTGTTAGGATCTCTTCTTGATTACTGGAGGAACTTCCAATTTCCCATTGTGTTTTGAATATATATATATTTTTTAATTATACAGTATCCCATCGCATTTTTGACGACCAATAAAGTTCGTCCGACAAGGTTTCTATAGATCTGATAAAGTGAACCTGTTGGTCGTCCGACATGCACTCGTCGGTTATTCGATGTCCTCCCAACGACGTCCGAAAAGGGTGCCATAGCTCCGACAACCAAGCTCGTCGGTTGTCCGTCGACTTTTCGACGCCCACAGGTGGGACTAGAAGTCAAAAATTCGATGGCTATAAGTCAGAAATTTGACGGCTTAACCACCATTTTGTTGCAGCAGAAATGGCTGACATTCGACGACTAGAAGTAGAATTTTTTACGACTAGAAGTCAGAAATTCGACGGCTAGAAATCAGAAATTCGACGACTTAATAAAAAAAAAATTGCAGCAGAACTGGTTGACATTTGACAATGGTGTATTCAGATCTTCAACTCATACTGGCATGGCATCGAATATCCGACGTTATTCCATGAACAACAAAAAAAAATACATTTGTCGAATAATCGAGAGGGTATTGTCGAATTTCATACATGGTCGTCGTCGGATTTTGGGCTCAATTTATGTTGTGAGAGTACAAAGGGAAAATCATTGTTCATCATGTGTTGTAATATCCTTGAATGACTCATACTGTGGCTCCATGGCCCAATGGCCTTTGATATATGTCTGTCTTACAATATTTAAATCTATAAACATCCTATTCCCCTCAGAAATCTAGCCTTCTGAATGCTTGCTAAATCCATATTTATATGTGAATGTTTATGTGACAGAGAAAGCCCTCTTTGACTGTATTGGATAGAATACAGTCTAAAGGTTGGATTGAAATGGTTACTCCTATGCCTTCCTACCACAACCATAGGAAAATTACATGGTGATAACAAATGGGATGACAATGAAGCTCTAGTATGAAGAGACCAAGAATGTGCGAAGATGCTGACAAGGTCTGACATTCACTTGTGGACGATAGTATCCTCTCTTGAGGATGGTCTTCCATGAAATAAAAATATGTTCCTAAGAGTGGTCCTTACTATATAAGGATGGCCCTACAGACATTACTCTCACATGGAGAGTGTACCCACATTCATTTGTGGATGCCTTCGAATAACACTCACTCAGTAGTGGTCCTAGATTTTAAGTTGAGGATGCTCTACGATGAGTCCTTACAGATGACAGGGCTTGCATTTAGGTGAGGTAGAGATCTGCAATTGCAGATGTTACTCTCAAATCGAGAGTATGCCTACATGTATATGTAGATGCCTTAGTATAATACTCACATGGATTGGTCCTAGCTTCAATGTTGTGGATGTCCTACGATGAGTCCTTACAGACGACGGGTCATGCATTCATGTGCAAATGAGATATACATTTAGTTGGTCAATACTATGGACCGGGACCCTCCTCACTAAGGGGGAGTAGGATGATGGAGGATTGCATCATCCTTGGACCTATGTCCTAAAGTGATAAGGATTGATCATCCCACAAAGAGATAATGTGTATTGTAGATAGTGTTGCAGCAAAGGATCGAGAAGATCGAAGTGATCCTGCAAAGGATCGAGAAGATCAAAGCGCTACTGCAAAGGATTGAGAAGATCGAAGTGCTCCTGCAAAGGATCAAGAAGATTGAAAGTGTTGCTTCAAAGGATCGAGAAGATTGAAGTGCTGCCGCAAAGGGTCGAGAAGATCGAAGTGCTGCTACAAAGGATTGAGAAGATCAAAGTGCTGCTACAAAGGATCGGAAGATAGAAGTGTTACTCCAAAAGGATCAAGTGATCGTATGCTGCAGAAGATATTCAAGAGTAAATGTTCCAGTTACTGATGATTGTGGAAAACTTCCTATGGCGTATAGATGTATCACCTTGATACTATTGAATATGCTCTCTCTTGTTACTCCTATAGTTGATGATGTTGTTGTCAATGTATCACCTTGATACTATTGAAGATGCTCTCTCTTGTTACTCCTATAGTTGATGATGTTGTTGTGAGTAGAATACCCTTCTCGTTAATGGGGAGTATTGAAATATTGTAAATTCAAAGGATATTCTAAATGTATTTTACTGATGTACCCAAGGGAGATGTTATTATTCCTACGTCGGAATGTTATTATTGTAATTGGTCATCATAGAGTCATGCGGTAAATCCTCCATTGTAAGTCAAGTCAATAGTACCCTAATGGATATAATAAAATATTGTTTTGTGATTTCGTAGGTGAAGTCGACCCATACAGTTTAGTGGGGCCGACTTGATTAGGGTAAAAAGAGTATAAATAGAGGAGTTGTGCTTCTCATTTGAACACATAATCACTCACTTTTGTAGTGCATAGGAGAGAGACACCAGCAAGGAGGACAATACCTGTTTTGGGGTTTTATCATATACATCTTATAAAAAGGAAGTTTTGTTGGGTTTTAAAATAGTACCACTAAAAATTTAACTAAATTCCGAAGAATAAAACGAAGTACTTCTGTATACTTCTCAAAGCAAATAAATGACAGCCTGCAATCATCACCGTTGAAATTAATGCCTGTTAATCATCACCAGTGATCCTGCGGGCGAGGAGGCTTAGAACTTAGAAGTAAGATGACAAAATTTGTAAGCAGTCATGTCGTTCAGATCGTATATTACAGGTCTTTGTTAGTTACGGTGTTTGAGCAGCAGATATTAAAGTAAAAGTTATGAATTCAGAACCTGCAACTCAGTTGTGTGGAGGGACTCTGTGATTGCACTTTGGATGGACCACGTGAATGAGTCATGAGACTGAACAGGATGTTGGGTACTAAGAATCCCATACTCAGTTGTGTGGAGGGACTCTGTGATTACACTTTGGATGGACCACGTGAATGAGTCATGAGATTGAACAGGATGTTGGGTACTAAGAATCCCATACTGTATAATGCTTTCCCTAGCTTTCAGCAAAAGAAACTATTCGTATTCCATAATTAGTTGAGACTTTGTTGTCTTTCAAAAGAAGTAATGTTTTCACTATTTTGGCGTTTGGTTTTCATTTTATATCCATATTTCTGTTATTATGATATATGATTATGAGATTATCCATCAATGAAGTCCTTGAGCTTATTTTTATTGTTGATTTTTTCCTAAAAGACATGGAACAGGGAATGAAGGCTATATAAGATCAAACAAATAGCATTCTACATGCACAAAGCTAGGGTTCATCATTATTATTGCTGAGAAAAAGAGAATTTTGTGTGCGAAATATTGGAAATATGTACAACGTACATCAGAGTTTTGTTTTGAAAATATTGGATATCTGTACTACATATGTATTGTCCAATCGTGAAGAAATTTGCGGTGTTGATAACGACTATGATTGTGCTACTTAGGCATGTAAATTATTGCATGATATGGATATGATTTTGATTACATCCAAGAGCCGTAAGAGTTGTAATAGTGAAGAGCATCTCTGAGATCGCTTTCAAGCAGAATGCTTTCTTTGGTGTCACAGTAGCTGTTTACTGCATTTCCCTAAGGAGTTACTTTCTTGCAATGTAGATACAAGTTGAATTCAATATAAAATCCAAATGTTGAATATACAAGTTGAATTGAATATAAAATGTTGTCAATATAAGGTCAAACAAATAGGATTCCACATACACAAAGCTTCAGAGCTCAGGGTCATCATTATTACTGCTGAGAAAAAGAAAATTTTGTCTACGAAATATTGGAAATCTGTACGACGTACATCAAAGTTAAAGTTTTGTTTTGAAAATATTGGATATCCTTACATACTATATATGTATTGTCCAATCTTAAGAAACTTTTTGTCTACCAAATATTGGAAATCTGTACGACGTACATCAAAGTTAAGTTTTGTGTTGAAAATATTGGATATCTTTACATACTACAAATGTGTATTGTCCAATCTTAAGAAAATTGTGGTGTTGATAATGACTATGATACTTTGCATGAAAATGATTGCATGATACGGTCATGATTTTTATTAACAAGAGGCGTAGTAAATAGTGAAGAGCATCTTTAAGATCGCTTTCAAGCAGAATGCTTTTTCTTTGGTGTGACAGGAAAGTTACTTTCTGGCAATGTATTTCAAGCACCGCGTTACTTTGACTTGAATATAAAATTCAAATGATTTGAAAGTTGTGTACAGTTTGGCTTAAAAAAAAAATCTAATTTTGCCTTTGTGATCATTTAGACCATTTTCTCTTTCTGATTTGTGGTTAGTTAAATATGGAGTTTTTTTAATCCATCTGCCTAAAAAACACTTTATATATATGTGATATTAATATTTCTATATTATATTGGGTTATCAATACTTTACATATGAAGATTGCTATCACATTGTGGGCCATTAAATCTCAACCATTGAATCTCAAACTATTTGAGATCCAATGNCCCCCTCTTCCACTCTCTCTCACTCTACAACTCATCCATACACACCTAACCCACACCCCCCTATCTATTCCCCAACCCTCTCTCTCTCTCTTTCTCTCACACAAACAAGTCCCTTTGTCTCCCCCTATATTATATTGGGTTATCAATACTTTACATATGAAGATTGCTATCACATTGTGGGCCATTAAATCTCAACCATTGAATCTCAAACTATTTGAGATCCAATGACCTATAGTGCGAATGCAGGAAGTATTGTTAGCTAATACATTGCATGCACAGCCCCCACATAGAGGAAAGGAAAAGTTGTAATTAATGATTTCTTGGATATAACTGAATCTGGACTATGTCTTTTAACATTGATGGCATGCATGAAATACTGTCTTTGGTATTAACAGCATATATGCATTATTTATATATGCACTATATAACTTTTGTTCACACTTAATTTAAATATAATCTATTTATTTAAATAGTAATATAGTTTTTATATTTGGAGGAGTAAGCTGTATTATATTTTTAATATTAAATTATTTACCAGATTGTTAAATTTAAGTTATAGTTCAAGAACATTTAATATCAGTATCTTTAATATAAAATAATGTATAAATTAGAAAAAATTTAATGTAAAATAAATAATATTTATGTGTGAAAGAGAGAAATTAAATTAATTGTTTTTTAGATTTGATAATATTAAAAAAAAATTGAAATGTTTAAAGTGAAATGATTTGTATTTCACATAGCTTATGATATCATGTTGTAAAATATCAAGCAAACTATAAATGTAGTCTCGAGAACATCATGTTGTACCACTATGTACACTTATATTAGTGTTTTCATTTGAAATTTTGGGGTGAACAAACACCTATGCTTTTTGGTTATCATCCAAGTTATATATATATATAATTACAATACAAAAAACTTTTCATATTTTTTATTAAGTGCATTTTAATATATATGTGTGTGTGTGTATGTATGTATATATATATAAAGAGAGAGGGTGTGTGTGTTCATCAAGTTATGGTTTAGCACTTGTTATGATAATAACTCATGTATTCAAATCATGATGGGAGTGTTCCTATAATAGGTAGAGTTTTTCCAAGTGTGATATCTTAATTGTTGAAACTATTCTAGTTAAGGGATTGGTATATTAGTTAGTGTTCTTGGTTTTATGGTTGTGAGAAACTTAGGAACAAACAAAGAATCTATACATGTAAATGGTTGTAAGATTAGAAGACTCAATCCTAAAACAATGAGATAATGCATACCAATCTATAGAGTTATAATAGTAGCAATTAATGTAAGAGTTAGTTGGATTAATTGTGACATTCTCTTCTTGTAAATTTGATTAGTTACTAATGTTATGAGGACCAATCAAATCAAAATGAATTGTTCTACATTAGTTCACAGTAAAGATAGGTCAAATTAAATTATTGGGATGATTTTGTCCCTAACCATATGGTTTAGTTTGTTGGATCAATAATTTGCAATTTGGAATGATCCTTAAAATATCTGGTCCCACCTCGGGACCATCATACCTAAAAACATGAAAAAAAGAGTAATTCAAAATAAATAATAAAAGTCCTTGCACGGTATATAAATGAAAAAAATTCAGACAATTATTGTCTAATTTTTTTATTTACATTGATGTACATGAATACATTTACTTACAAGGAAATATTGATAAGATCCTATTGTCCTCCTTGAAATATTGGAATAGAGGATTCCTAGACTACTAGCCACAATAGTGGTCAATAACATTGAAGGATTAGACTATATTTGAGAATATGACTTATGCCCCATGCAATTGATAACGTGTCTTTATTAAATGATTTATCATATTCAAACAACCCTTAAACCTATCCTCATCCTTTCAATCAATGTTTTTTTGTTCCCAAACTAATCCTTAGCATTTTCGTATGTAGTTTTAGTCAATCAATTGTTTTGATGTAATGATGATCAATTAGTTTTGGTCCTAATCCAATGCTCGATTATTTATTATTGAAACTCTAGTTTTGATAAGACTAAATTATCACCCTCTCTCTCGGACTTGCATCAACAAGCTTATAACTAAAGGTCATGTAACAATAAAAATCTAAAAAATAGGGAAACATTACTACTTCAAAATTTAATCTAATTTCATACTTCATATAAAATTGTCACTTGAATAATGTCAAGAAAGACAAACAAAAATATCAAAGTCTTGTTGTTGAATTGGGTTACCATGATTAGGGGAAGGAGAGTTCCTTCATTGTGTAAATTCCATTCTCATTATATACTTACAAATAAATCCTACATTTTTGTATATAACATGCTTCCCTGGTTATGCAATTTGTGATAGTTGTTTTGCTTCTTATATATATATATATATGTATAGTACTTGGATCAATGAAATCAATTCTTTTTCTTTATGGAATATGAGAGGAGAGAATATAACATGTTTTCATTTAGTGATAGTTGTTTTGCTTCTTTATATACATAGTACTTGGATCAATGAAATCAATTCTTTTTCTTTATAGAATATGAGAGGAGAGAATATAACATGTTTTCATTTAGTGTGACCATTCATCCCGCGACACCCTAGTTCATATTCGAAATACACCACCATAGATATAACCTCATATCCAATGGCTATGGATAGGGTTATAACAATGCATTGAACTTTGGCATATCTATTGGAATGTTCATGCATTCCCCACTTAAAGGAAACTAAACTATTTTAAAGTAGATGATACATGCACTCCACTTTGTCCAAGGTTTCAATGTGAAGCTCCGTCATATAAACAAAGAAGGATTGTAGGATACGCTTCCAAAGAAGCGAGCATACACTCTTTCATTGCATCCAACTGAAAACAGTTAGTTCTTTAGTTTGTAAACCATGGATATTGTTAAAGCATTACTTGATCATTTTGACCATTAGTGATCTTATGGCCAAGTCATTTCCCAAATCACCCTCTCGCATTACTTGATCATTTTGACCATTAGTGATCTTATGGCCAAGTCATTTCCCAAATCACCCTCTCATTATCTTGACTCCAGAAATAGAAATTTTAAAAAAACATAATTCTCTTGGTATATGCACCTCTACTTAGAATTTTTTTAAAAACATGTTTCTCTTGGTATATGCACCTTTACTTAAAAACAATGTGTATACAAGAGCGAATGATACTTTTCTTGAAGAAAGGAACATGTGCATTCCAAAAATCGTAAAAACATAAATAATGCACATTAATTATGTGCTCCTAAATAAGGCTTATGAGATTTTTCTACATATGCAAACGTCAAATCTATTATTAGGATGTGTGCAAGCTTATGAGGGTCCTTTTTGACGCATTAGATGCAATGGAAAACTGAAAAAATAAGCATCCATCAACTTGCATGGATATTTTGAGACACTTACACAATGAATCTTGCGATGAGTAAAAAACAAGAAATGTAGGAAATTGAATGATGTTTCGAAAGATATATTTTTTTTCTATTGAAAATGTTGTTAACTATCTAAAGTTAGATATTTTTTAAAGGGCACTTTTTATTTCTCGGACAAATTATAAGGTATATGTTTTTGTGGGTGCATCCTCTGAGTGACTAAATGATGGAATAAACTTAGGAAAACCGGTATACATACAGAGAACATATAGTACTAGTGCACGACTATTTTTCCAATAATAAAAATAAATTTTTTAATTTTTTTTAATTATCTAAGAGACCAAACCTCAAAAACGGTACATCAATTGTGGGTGCAACGTTTGAATGTCTTAATGCAATTATTTGGAAATGGGTTTTTTATAGCATGTAGAGGTCGATGTTCTTTAGTGCACCATACAATTTTTTTTAAATGGTTGAGAAACAAAATAGATATGGATGAAACACTAACAATGTGTTTTTTGAGTTGAGGAGTGATGACAGAAGATAAATAAATAAAAAAATAGAAAAAATTATGTATTCTTGTTAAAAGTTACATATTTGGAATCTACAAAAAAAAAAACCATCTCTGTTTCTAAAATATCATAAAAAATGGAGGTGTGCAACATACTCAGACGGACGGCTAAACACGAGCATATTGAAAATTTGGATATAATGTTCANTACAAAAAAAAAACCATCTCTGTTTCTAAAATATCATAAAAAATGGAGGTGTGCAACATACTCAGACGGACGGCTAAACACGAGCATATTGAAAATTTGGATATAATGTTCAATTAGCCATGGTTTATCATAATCTAAGGCATATGCATGTTGAATCTGAAGCAAAGTACGAAGAATACACATAGGCATAAGAATTCCATGCAAGCATGGGTGGAGGCTTGGGCTTATCATTTGGAGGGAATACATTTTTGAATTTAAACAAATCACATTCTCTTTATTATGAACAATAAAACGTGTGCGTTAATAAAAATGGGAGCATGCTTTTATGAATCACAATGCGCACGCGATTTTCACTACTACAATGCAGTTTGTTTTGTAAGCTATACCAATACTAAAATTATTTTATGTCCCCCCCCGCTCCCCTCTTCCCCCTAACTCTTACTAACCCCCCCTCCTCCTCTCCCTACCTCTAAGCCCCCCTCCTTTTGTCCTACCTTTAACCCCCCCTATCTCTCCCTAACACCCCACCCCCCATTCGTTCTCGCTCTCTCTCACATGCCTATGTCCCCCCTTACCACTAACACCTGTATGTCTCTCACCCCCCACCCATAAACCCATAACCCTTTCTGTCTACCTCTAACTCTTAAACACCCCCTATTGTTCAATCTCTAATCACTTAGCGCCCCCCTCCCCCAACTAAACGTTTAAACCTCCCTTCCTCTCTCTCTCACACACACACATCCCCCTAGCACCTCTCTCTCACTCCTAACACCTAAAACCTATCACTCCACTCTTTCTTGCTTCCCAACTCATCCAAATACACTTAGGCCCCTCCCCCCGATATATTCCCCAACCCTATCTCTCATTGTCATAGACACCCAAATTACACATCCACAGGTCACCCCCTACCACTAACACCCCCCACGCCTCTTCCCCCCAATTCTTACTAATCCCCCCTCCTCTCCCTACCTCTAACTCCCCTCTTCCTCCTACCTCTCTCCCCCGTCATCTCCATTACTAAACCCTTCTCCACTCTCTCTTACTCTCCAACCCCTGACACATAACAACCCACTCCCCAACCCCTGACGCCCATACACACACACACACACATCCATTTGTTTCCCCCACCTCTAACCCCCCTTCTCCTCTTACCTCTAACACCCTCTTCTTCCCCTAACTCCAAACCCACCCAATCCCTTCAATCCCCTGACAACCCACATTAGAGGAAATTTGAGGTCTAAAATGGACCTCCTAAGGAAAATAATAAAATAATAGTTAAAATTATAAAATAATAGTTATTAATTTTGGAGGAAGAATGAAAAAACTAGTTTTTGTGTTCGTATTTTCGACATATCTCCCTGTGTTTTTACTCAAATTCTGAGCGAGAGGGCTCGTTGGATGTGGAATTTAATTCTGCATCCAATGAGTACCCACACTACATACTTTTGACGGACCTTGCTACCCCAAAAACAAGAAATACCTGAAAAAACGTGATGATGACATCATCATCACATTTTTTCAGGTATTTCTTATTTTTGGGTTAGCGAGGTCCGTCAAAAGTATGTAGTGTGGGTACTCGTTGGATGCATAATTAAATTTCACATGCAATGAGCTCTTCCACTCATAATTTGAGTAAAAACACATGGATATATGCCAAAAATACGAACAAAAAAAGTAGTTTTCGTTTATGACAAATATGTCAATTCAACCATTATGGTTGACTCATTTTATTGAAATTCTATTGGTTTTTGAATTCCAACTCACAAAATTTATTGTTGGCATG
>LPNX011143660.1:299078-309732 GCA_001517045.1 Pseudotsuga menziesii
CATTGTCTCACTCTATTTCCCCCTTTCTCCACTTACCCGTAATCTCTTAACACCCCCATTGGTCTCTACCTCTGAATCCTCTACACTCCCTCTCCATCTCTATCTTTAACCCCCTTACCACCCCCCTCCCCCAAACCTTAAAATGGTATAATCATAAACAAAACAATATATTTCTAAATCGCATGCCCTTTTTTGCTAATAAAATCATGTTCCCATTTTTGTTAATTAAATCACATGCGTGTTGTATTCAATAAAAACGAGTGCGCATTGTTGTTAATAAAAAATATAATCCTTATTGTCACATATTCTCCTAATGTAACGTTTCGGTTTTGACTCCGTTGCATTAGATGTACATGATGTATATATTGTAATGATCATGGTGTGGAGCTAAAGGCCAAGGCCCCACAATTGATCGGTTATGTTATATTTTGGATTTAATTTGTCACCGATGGTATATCAGGGCATGCGGTATATATTATGTTGGTCATCATGTAAATATGCATCTTTAATTAAATTAAATGAACCCGATCAGCTACGATCGCGGCAACTAAAATGAGAAGGGGGCATGATTTTCACAAGGATAAGGATGTGGGGGGATTTGTCAAACCTTGGCCAATGGGGCAAAAATCCATGTGTCTTCTTTCCTTGCCTTACCCAACCACTTTCATTCAAGAATGGCTGGTGGTGGTTGAGGCAGTTAATTTGTTTTGGGAGTGGGGTGGCAGGACTGTCAGTCCATGCCTACATGCACACTCCACCACGATTGACTTCACAATGGCCAAAACCACCGCCATCACTCACGCAGACATTCGTTCTCTCCACGCATGTGCTGAACACTCATGCACTCCCCACCTGCGTTTATCGTCTGTTCTATTCCTCCACGCACAAGCGGGAATTCTTGTCCATCCTCACGCAGGAATCGTTGGCTATTGTTGCTCACGCACATGAGCGATCCTGGTGTTACCCACATCGTTTTTCCTCTATGGATTTGTGAGTGGTGAGGTCGTATCCTTTCCTCATGGGCTGCATGGTGGGTTCTGCATTGTTACCATCTGCAAAGTGGACTAGGAGCTGTGCTCTTTCATTCCCATTTGCCGCCGTATGCTCTTCTTTCAGACTGGTATGGTCGTTTAATTTTCTGTCATTTAAATGTTGAGATTGGAGCTGTGGTTCTTCCTGTGAGTCACCGTGGTCGCTGTCCTTCTCAAGGCTATTGTGGTTATTGTGGCTTCTTTATGTTTGGGTGTCTGTTGCAAGTCTTCCTCACGCATAGACCATTTGGAGCCATTTTCCCCACGTTGTGAGTTGTGCTCACTGTTTATGGTTTTGGGATGGTTATTTTCCCACGTTCATTGGTGCACTTGGGGACTGTTGTAAATTCGCTTGAGAGTCATTTTGGCCATGATAGGGCCAAGAATGACTCAGAATTTGTCTCCCCTGTCTTAAGCTGTATCAGCTGATTGATTGCATACGTGCAATGGTTGGTCTTCGGATTGTGTGGAGAGCAGGGATGGGGGCTTAGTTTTGCTTAACAAACCTGGTGCCTGGAAACCACACAAATAGATCTAGAGGGCTAGACTTCTTCTCCATCACCCCTGAATAACACTGGAAGGGAATGCAGGGCCTGAGGGACGGTGTAGCAGAGAAGGGACTGATTCCTTTTGTTGGGTGTGTTTGGGTGTCTTAGAGGTCAGGCTAGTTCTAGTGTAGGTGTTCTTGGCTCTATAATGAGCTCACCAGCTTAGCATTAAGCCTTTCCCACTCCTGTATGGCCTAATAAACCCAACTGTGTTGGCTTGGCTTTGTTCGTGTATACTTGGCTATGTGTCAGCCTGCTAGTTCCCTTAATCCTTGGAGAATCATGCCCATCTCGGGGGTGGCAGCGCTGCTGAGAGATTAAGGAGCACGCTGGCCTATGTATGGGTGGAACGTTGCAGTGACATAGCTAGTTGCGAAACGAACTCTTCATAAGATAAGTGATCTTGACCATTTTACTTCAGCAACCATAATTTCTGTTAATGTAAATGATGAACATGTTAAATGCATGCATGCCTGAATGCTGTTGGTTTTCGCTGTGTATGATGATTAATTGCATGTTTTACTTCAATGCATTTCCTCTCAGCATTTTGTTTCAGTAATTTAGTGCATACATATGTTCATGGGCCTGCTCTTAGCCCGGATGGTTAACGCCATGGGGTTGCGTCCTCTACGCCAATCGGAGGCATGGGGACGTGACAGTATGGTATCAGAGCTTTAGGTTGCAACAATGGACCTCTATGGGCCAAAAAGGAGCAACTGATAGAGGTTGCCTTTCATTCTGCCCAGCAGAAATCATAATTTGAATGACTGTAAATTCAGAAATTCGTCTAAGTGTTGAGCGGTCGGGCCACTAACAGGAAAGACTTCTGCCATTGCAGAAGAGCTAGGTGAAAGGACTTCCGACGTAGCGAAATCTCTAAGCGGAGCATGCCCAACGGAACAGTTGAAGAGAACCGCGAAATTTTTTGGCCAAGTGTTCCGCATCGGAACAATTAGTGGAAGGGACTTCCGCCGTTGCGGAAGCCAAAAGCCCTAAGGCTTCCAATGATAAAGACTTCTGACGCCGATTAGAAGAAGAAAGTGGTTCGTCAGCCACCATTGCAGAAGTGAAATCACTAAAGCTTCCGACCAGAAAGGCCACCGACGCCGAAAATTTTAAAACTATTCTAAGTCCGTGCCGATCGAAAGAAGTTAGTAATTGGCGTGCCGCCGTTGCGGAAGCCAAAGTCACTAGACTTCCGATGTGTGAATACAACCGACGCCGCGAGGAAGTTAAATTTTTTCTAAAGTGATTTGGCATTGATTGGAAGAAGAAAGTGTTCCGTGAGCCGCCGTTGCGGAAGTGAAATCACTAAGTCTTCTGACGAGAAAGACTGTCGACGCCGATCGGAAGAAGAAAGCGTTCTGTGAGTCGCCGTTGCGAAAGCCAAAGCGTTAAATCTTTCGACGAGAGAGACTGCCGAAACGTCGAAACGATTAATGGCTCCAAGAGCCGCCGTTGCGGAAGAATTAGAGGTTCCAAGAGCCGCTGTTGAGGAGAAATTAGTGGTTCCAAGAGCCGATTCTGCGGGAGATTTAGTGAAAGAGGAGCTGATTCTGCAGGGCATTTAGTCAAAAGGTGAGCCGATTCAATAGTTGGAATGGGATCCTATTTTTACAAAGAGAAAATGTTGAGTTTGCAGTAGGATTTCTTAATGGATTTTGACCGTTTTTCAGTGAATTTCAGGGCTGAAAATGAGAAATTAGCAGTGAAGATAGACATTCTTTGATGAAGAAAAGCTAGTGTTTGGGAATGGGAAAAGAGGGAGTGATTTACAAAAGAAATTTGGAAAAAAAATCTAGTGTTTGGAAGAAAAAAAAACTTGTAATTTTATAATTCTCCAAGAGAAGGTAAGTAATGCTGGTTTATATTAATGTTATGTATCTAACAGTTATGTTACTAACACGTTTGCAGAGTCATAGTCACTTTCCAAGGAAGTATTCCAAGTGGTGCAGTTTGACAAGTAAGTGGTGGTTCAGTATGAGAACCCATGATGGGTATGATACTCGGGATTCGCATGAACGAGCAGAAGATGCCATGGGAGAAAATGTCCATAATAGAAATGATGACATTGATTCTAATGGAAGGAGATTCCAAGAGACACCGTCGGATGTTGCAGCCACCATGAGAAGCTTAATCAAATCCCAGGAAGAGTAGCATCAGTTGAATGCTGCTATGTTACAGAGTTTGACAGACTTACATAGAAGGATAGACTCTGGACGAGGTACAACAAGACCAGAAGGCAGTAAGAGCAGTACTAAGAGAAGGAGAAAGACTTCTAGTGGGTCATCTGATTCTGAATAATCCAGCGAGGATTCAAGCTCTTCTTCTCATAAAAGAAAAATAAGGAGACACCATAGGGATCTCTCTCGGGATGAATTTAAGAAAGCTAAACCTCCTACATTTGATGGTGAGATAAAGACTGGACAAGAGGCTGAAGCTTGGCTTCTTGGGATAAAGAAGTACTTTCAAGTGCATGACTATTCAGGAAACATGAAGGCAAGAGTTGCCATATTCAATATGAATGGAAGAGCATCCATTTGGTGGGAACACTTCAAGCAAGTAAAGAGGATCAGTGAAAGGAGACTTAAGTGGAAACAGTTCAAGAAGTATTTCAAGCAGAAATACCTCTCTGACAGGTATTATGATGACAAGATTAAAGAGTTCCATGAGCTGAGATTGGGACAGCAGACCATGGAAGAGTATGCAAATAAGTTTTTGGAGATGTCGACGTATGTCCGGTACATCAGAGATGAAAAAGTGAAGGTCCAGCATTTTCTGAGTGGATTACCTCAGTCTTACAAAGATAGAATTGAGTTTTATGAACCTAGAACTCTTGAGGAAGCAATAAGGAAGGCTAAGTATTGCTATGAGCAAAGCAAAGGTAAACCTGATCACCATAAGGCATGTAAGGATAAGAAGAATGAGAAGTTTGACCAAAGGAAGAAAGGTTTTAAACCTTCTAGCTTCAGGAATCAGCAGAAGCAGCCATCCTAAGCTACGAGTAAGCCAGTTGGAGTGACCGGAGAAAGCCTAAGGATCCACAGTAGAATAGAGGACCACTCAAATGTTGGAAATGTGGAGGACCCCACATGCGCAGGAATTGTCCACTCAAGAATGAGAGTGCAAGGCTAGCTTATAACCTTCAAGGAGCAGAAACAGTGGGTCAAGTAGCAAGGGAAGTCCCTAGGATTTATGCAGCACTGGAGGACCACCAAGCAGATCACTAGTCAGCTGTGGTTGAAGTAGCAGGTAAGATTGTTGAGCAATTTGTTTCTATTTTGATTGACCCCGGTTCTACGCACAGTTACATTACTCCTAGAGTAGTGGAGATTTGTGCTTTTAAGAAAGTAAAACATAGGAAGTCTTGGTTAGTTCAGCTAGCCACTGGAACTAAGAAAAAGTTTAGTGAAGTGGTAGAAAAATGTCCATTGGTCATGAATGGATTGGTCACTTAGGTATATCTGAATGTTCTACCGCTTGGTTCCTATGATGTTCTCATTGGAATGGATTGGTTAGAAGCTCACAGGGTGAAGCTTGATTGCTACAATAAGACTTTTGAATGCATAAATGAAGAAGGGAACCTAGTAGTTGTGAAAGGCATTCCAAAGGTGATTTCGGTGAGGCAAGTTTTAGCAATGCAGTTAAAGAAGTTCTGTAGGAAGGGTTTCCAGTTGTATGCAGCTTATATTTTGGAGGAAACGAGAGATGAAACTCCTAGGTTGGAGGACTATCAGGTGTTACACGAATTCAGGGATATGTTTCCTGATGATATTCCAGGGCTTTCTCCAAAGAGAGACATTGATTTCACAATTGAACTTGTGCCAGGAGCAGCACTAGTGTACAAGGCACCCTACAGGATGAGTACACCGGAGATGCTAGAATTAAAAATGCAACTGCAAGAGTTGTTGGAAAAGAAGTATATCCGGTCGAGTGTGTCTCCTTGGGGAGCACCAGTTCTATTTGTAAAGAAGAAAGATGGTACACTCAGGTTATGTATTGATTACAGACAATTGAACAAGGTTACAATGAAGAATAAATATCCTTTCCCTAGGATTGATGACCTCTTTGATCAAATGAGAGGAGCAAGGGTATTTTCCAAGATTAACTTGAGGTCTGGTTACCATTAGGTGAGAATCAAGGTTGAAGACATTCATAAGACAGCCTTCAGGACAAGGTATGGGAATTACGAGTTTGTAGTGGTACCATTTGGTCTCACAAATGCACCAGCTACATTTATGTTCCTTATGAATATCGTCTTCAGCAGGTATTTGGACAAGTTTGTTCTTGTTTTCCTTGATGACATTCTAAGAATGAGGAAGAGCATGAAGAGCATTTGAGATTGACATTGAATTTTCTCAGGGAGCACCAGTTGTATGCCAAAATGAGCAAGTGTGACTTCTATAGAGATAGAATTCAATACTTGGGTCACATTATCTCAGAGGAGGGTATATCTGTGGACCCTGAAAAGATTGAAGCCATTATGAATTGGCCTACTCCAAGAAATGTGACAGATGTGAGATCTTTCATGGGACTTGCAGGATACTACAGGAGATTCATTGAGGGATTCTCCAAAATTGCACATGCTATCACTTCTTTGCAAAAGAAGGGGATGAAGTTCGAATGGACATCGAGGTGTGAAGAAAGTTTCCAGAGGTTGAAGAATCTTCTCACCAGTGCACCAGTATTGAAGGTTGCAGATCCAGAGAAAGACTTTGTGGTATGTACCGATGCATGCGGACATGGGCTTGGAGGATTCCTTATGCAAGACAACCACGTGATATGTTATGAGTCAAGAAAGTTGAAGGAACATGAGATGAACTATGCCACTCATGATCTAGAGCTTGCAGCCATAGTACATGCTCTCAAGAGGTGGAGACATTACTTGATGGGCAGGAGATTTGAACTCAGAACGGACCATTGTGGACTGAAGTATCTATTTGAACAGCCTACTCTGAATGCTAGGGAAGCAAGGTGGCTGGAGTTTTTATGTGAATTTGATTTTGAAATCAAGAACATAAAGGGAAAAGAAAATAAGGTAGCTGATGCACTCAGCAGGAAGGTGCAGGAAATGCATGCGGCATCTCTTAGTATTTTCCAATCAGATTTGAGGCAGCATATTGTTAACCATGTTGCCGGAGATGAATTGTATGAGCAGGTAAAAGACAAATTGCAACAGAAAAATCTTGAGAAGAGGTATGAGGGATATAAATTGGAAGGAGATGGACTTCTCTCTTATAAAAGTAGAATTTATATTCCGGATGTAGCATATTTAAGGAGAGTTGTTATGGATGAAATCCATCGGGCTCCGTATTCTGGTCACCCAGGATATCAGAAGACAATTGCTACAGCTAGAAAGCAGTACTTTTGGCCAGGAATGAAAAAGGAAATGGCTGAATACATTTCAAGATGTATGAAATGTCAATAGGTAAAGGTTGAGCATCAACATCTAGCAGGTTCATTGCATCCTTTGCCAGTTCTGGAATGGAAATGGTAAGTTATTTCCATGGATTTTATTACAGGATTGCCAATGACTTGGAGACAACATGATTCCATCATGGTTGTGGTAGACAAGTTGACTAAGGAAGCACATTTTATACCAGTGAAGTCTACACATACGACGGATGACATTGCAAAGATCTTCATGAAGGAGATATTCAAATTGCATGGACTGCCTAAGGCAATAGTCTCTGACAGGGATGTCAAGTTCACTTCCAACTTTTGGAAAGGGTTGTTTGCAGACTTGGGTATGAAGCTAAACTTCAGCACTGCATACCATCCTCAGATAGATGGTCAGACAGAGATAGTTAATCAGGTGCTCGAAGACATGCTTCGCATGTATGTAATGGACAAACCAACCAAGTGGGAAGATTACTTGCACTTGGTAGAGTTTGCTTATAACAATGGACAGTAGGCATCCTTGGGGATGAGTCCATATGAAACTTTGTATGGAAGAAGGTGTAGGACACCAGTGACTTGGGATAATCCAGTGAACAGGATTGTGCTTGGGCCAGAGTTGCTCAAGGAGATGGAGCAAGAGGTTGTAAAGATCAGGCAGAAGCTGAAAGTAGCACAGGACAGATAGAAAAGCTATGCAGATAAGCATAGGGTGAACAGGGAGTTCAGTGTTGGTGATCATGTTTACCTCAGAGTGAGGGCAAGGAAGAGTTCCTTGAAGCTTGGTAGTTGTGCCAAGTTGTCACCGAGATACTGTGGGCCATTTGAAGTGCTTGAAAGAATAGGGCCAGTTGCATATAGACTTGCATTGCTTGCTAGCACTAGAGCTCATAATGTTTTTCATGTTTCTTTGCTTAAGAAATATGTACATGACCCTAACCATGTGATAAATTGGGATGTGATTCAGGTGGAACCCGAGGGAGAGTTCCAAATCGAGCCAATGCGCATCCTCGACAGGAAGGTCACAATGCTCCAGAACCGAGCCATAGGGCAGGTAAAGGTGCAATGGGAGCACTTTGGACCTAAAGAGGCTACATGGGAGCTGAAGGATGCCATGCGATTGGCACATCCATTTTTGTTTGATTCTGTGGAACACTGAGGCGATGCCAGTGTAATATTTTGTTCAAATTTTGTAAAGCACTGAGGACAATGCTATTGAAGGGGGACGGGAATGTAACGTCCCGGTTTTGACCCCGTTGCATTAGATGTACATGATGTATATATTGTAATGATCATGGTGTGGAGCTAAAGGCCAAGGCCCCACCATTGATCGGTTATGTTATGTTTTGGATTTAATTTGTCATTGATGGTATATCGGGGCATGCGGTATATATTATGTTGGTCATCATTTAAATATGCATATTTAATTAAATTAAATGAACTTGACCAGCTATGATCGCAGCAACTAAAATGAGAAGGGGGCATGATTTTCATAAGGATAAGGATGTGGGGGGGTTTTTCAAACCTTGGCCAATGGGGTAAAAAGCCATGTGTCTTCTTTCCTTGCCTTACCCAACCACTTTCATTGAAGAATGGCTGCTGGTGGTTGAGGTAGTTAATTTGTTTTTGGAGTGGGGTGGCAGGACTGTCAGTCCATGCCTACACACACACTCCACCACGGTTGACTTCACAATGGCCAAAACCACCGCCATCACTCACGTAGACATTCGTTCTCTCCACGCCTGTGCTGAACACTCATGCACTCCCTACCCGTGTCTATCGACTGTTCTGTTCCTCCACGCACAAGCGGGAATTCTTGTCCATCCTCACGCAGGGATCGTTGGCTGTTGTTTCTCACGCACAGGAGCGATCCTGGTGTTACCCACGTCATTTTTCCTCTGAGGATTTGTGAGTGGTGAGGCCGTATCCTTTCCTCACGGGCTGCATGGTGGGTTCTGCGTTGTTACCATCTGCATAGCAGACTGGGAGTTGTGCTCTTTCATTCCCATTTGCAACCATATGCTCTTCTTTTAGACTGGTATGGTTGTTTAATTTTCTGTCATTTAAATGTTGAGATTGGAGCTATGGTTCTTCCTGTGAGTCACGGTGGTCGA
This sequence comes from Pseudotsuga menziesii, assembly GCA_001517045.1. Lineage (NCBI taxonomy): Eukaryota > Viridiplantae > Streptophyta > Pinopsida > Pinales > Pinaceae > Pseudotsuga > Pseudotsuga menziesii. The sequence goes on from LPNX011143660.1 coordinate 308,169, forward strand.
TGTCCTTCTCAAGGCTGTTGTGATTGTTGTGGCTTCTTCATGTTTTGGTGTTTGTTGCAAGTCTTCCTCATGCACAGACCGTTTGGAGCCATTTTCCCCACATTGTGATTTGTGCTCACTGTTTATGGTTTTGGGATGGTTATTTTCCCACGTTCATTGGTGTGCTTGGGGACTGTTGTAAATTCGCTTGAGAGTCATTTTGGCCACCATAGGGCCAAGAATGACTCAGAATTTGTCTCCCCTATCTTAAGCTGTATCAACTGATTGATTGCATACGTGCAATGGTTGGTCTTCGGACTGTGTGGAGAGCAGGGATGGGGGCTTAGTTTTGCTTGACAAACCTGGTGGCTGGAAACCACACAGACAGAGCTAGAGGGCTGGCCTTCTTCTCCATCACCCCTGAATAGCACTGGAAGGGAATGCAGGGCCTGAGGGACTGTGTAGTAGAGAAGGGACTGATTCCTTGTGTTGGGTGTGTTTGGGTGTCTTAGAGGTCAGGCTAGTTCTAGTGTAGGTGTTCTTGGCTCTGTAATGAGCTCACCAGCTTAGCATTAAGCCTTTCCCAGTCCTAGATGGCCTGATAAACCCAACTGTGTTGGCTTGGCTATGTTCATGTATACTTGGCTATGTGTCAGCCTGCTAGTTCCCTTAATCCTTGGAGAATCATGCCCAGCTCGGGGGTGGCAGTGCTGCTGAGATATTAAGGAGCATGCTGGCCTATGGCTGGGTGGAACGTTGTAGCAAAGTAGCTGGTTGTATAATGACCTCTTCATAAGATAAGTGATCTTGACCATTTTACTTCGGCAACCATAATTTCTGTTAATGTAAATGATGAACATGTTAAATGCATGCATGCCTGAATGCTGTTGTTTTCCGCTGTGTATGATGATTAATTGCATGTTTTACTTCAATGCATTTCCTGTCATCATTCTATTTCAGTAATTTAGTGCATACATATGTTCATGGGGCTCTTAACCCGGATGGTTAACGCCATGGGGTCGCTTCCTCTTCACCGGTCGGAGGCATGGGGACGTGACACCTAACCCCCCACCGCCCACTCCTAAACTCCTATCACACCCCTTCCTCTCTCTCACACACACTCACACATGCACACTCTCGTCCCTTACATCACTATCCAACCAATCCAACTACCTCTAACCCCCACCCTCCACTCTATCTTTGTTTCTCTCTCTCTCACACACACTCATCCCTATGTTTCCCCTTACCACTAACACCGCCTAAACTATAACCTACAACACCTAGACACCCCCACACACATCCGCAGGTCTCCATTTACCACTAACACCCCCATCCCTTATATCACTCCCCAACCAATCCAACTACATATAACCCCCACCCCCTATTATATACCCTCTACATTCACCTAGACACCCCCACATTAATCTACCCTCCCCCACTCCTAAACTCCTAACACATACCTTCCTCTCGCTCTCTCTCACACACACATCCACATGTCAACCCACGCCACTAAGGAACCCCACCCTCCACTCTATCTTTGTCTCTCTCTCTCTCTCTCTCACATCCATATGTTGCCCCTTACCAC
>LPNX011143660.1:310353-334388 GCA_001517045.1 Pseudotsuga menziesii
CTAGACACCCCAACACAAATCCACAGGTCACATCCACAAGTCTCCCTTTACCACTAACCCCCCCTCCCTTATATAACTCCCCAACCAATCCAACTACCTCTAACCCCCACTCCCCTATTACATCCCCTCTACATTCACCTAGACACCCCGACATTAATATAACCCCCCCGGCTACTAAATTCCTAACAAATCCATTTCTCTCGCTCTCTTTCACACACACATCCCTATGCCTCCCCTCTAACACACACACACACACACATCCCTATGTCTCCCCTCTGACACACACACACATCCCTATGTCTCCCCTTACCACTAGCACCCCCTAACATATCTCTCTGGCACACACACACACAAATTCCTATGTTAGACCTTGCCACTAGCACCCCCTAACCTATCTCTCTGACACACACACGCACACATCCCTATGTATCCCCTTATTACTAACACCCCTTAACCTATCTTTTTCTCACACACACATGCCTTGAGTTGTAAAACAATATAGTTAGTTTGAAGAGAGGGGGGGTGTTAAGACACAAAGACTAAGGGAGTGCTTGTTAATTCCCCCTAAAACTTGAATGATCCCTTATCCATGCAACTAACTTCTTAAATGTTCCGAAATTCTATTAGAGTAAAATGCGCCTTCGTTTTATGTGTCCAAAATGTGCCCCCATTTTAGTTAACAATAACTCGTGCACGTTTAGTCTCAGTATAAACAATAGCAGTTCTTGTCCGAGAAACACTCTAACACATTTCACACAGGTTTGACAGTCCACATGCAATTTCAGGTTACAGACAGTGCGTGAACATTCTCTTCTTCACCATATTATCACACAATTTTTTTTTTGACATCAAGCATCTCCACCACAAGTTTCTAAGTATTGCTTGGAGCATGGTATACATTGAGCAACAAGAAATACAAAATTAATTGAGCAAGAAAGAATCCATTAATTGAGCAAGGAGCAACATAGAGCATCTCCACCATTGTTTTTCTTGCAATTGAGGAGCTAGCAGAGGAAACATTAACTTGGTCATGCTGGTGGAGTGTGTAGACACAATTGAGCAAGAAACACAAGAAACAAACCAAGCTTGGGGAATTTCCCATTGAGGAGAACCATAGAGAATCTCCACCATTGTTTTTCTTGCAATTGAGGAGCTAGCAAAGGAAACATTAACTTGGTCATTGTGGTGGAGTATGTAGACACAATTGAGCAAGAAACAAAAAAAGTTTGGGGAATTTCCCATTGAGGAGAACCATAGAGCATCTCTACCATTGTTTTTCTTCCCCCTAACTTGAGTATCTAGACACAATTGAGAAAGAAAGAAACCAAGCTTGGGTAGTCTCCCATGTAGAGTACCATTGAGGAGGTAGAAAAGGAAATCATATATATCATTAATCATTGTCGTGATAGGAAACTCACACAATTGAGAAAGAAAATCAGCAAGGAAGAGGATACCCAATGAAATCCTTGAAGAAATTAGAGAGAAGAAAAGAAATGACATGACCAATCGAAGATGCTCTCTGGACACTCAACCAATTCTGGTTGTTGAGGATGCCACAGTTCTTCCTACCAATCCATCTCAAGAAAGAAAAAAGAATTCACTTGAGGGGCCTTCGGTCTCCATATCAGTAGAATAACAAGCACTACATGGCACTGATCAAGGAGTAAAATGTAGGTGCACATCAAGGCCACCTGAAACCTTTGCAGATTTAATTGAATGTGGATATACAAGTGATGGAGTTAGAGAGACGTTGAATGTCGAACGTATGCTCGAAGAAAACAATGTTGTTTAGACCACCCAAGAGGATTTCCAATTGCCACCATCCGAACACCAGAAAGACACGGAAGGACATGAAGCTCATGTTCAAATGCCGGAACGACCAAGTGATATGGTATAGGGTGCAGCTCCAGCCTCCCTACCTCCATTAGCAACTTCACGCCGAAGAACTCCAAAACGTATACAAATTGATGAAATTATCATTGGTTCACTTGAAGGTACTCTTTCTAAATGCAGTATTGCATATCAGGATCAACAGATGCTTGTCAACTATTTTGATTCTAAATGTGATGAAGATAAATGTAGATTATTTATATCATTGTTAAAATCTAGGTCTATGACTGTTGTTAGGAAAAACTTAAGGATAAAGATGATAAACAGTTCTAAACCAAGTTCTCATGTTGTCAGAAGTTTGGTAGATACATTTAGTACTATTGGAAATAAATCTTGTTCAAAGGATCACAATGCAGCTTGTCATGTGTTGTCACAATCAACCGTGAACAAAAGCACCAGGGCCCTTCGCCTTCTTAAGCCTACATCCAAACTTGTAGGATTGGATATCAAAGCACTCCGTAGGAATTGTTCTAGAAGAGAACAACTTGACTCTGGTGAAATAGATGCCTGGTCCTTCGTTGGCAGGTTGCCATGCTCTGATATGAATCTCATTGATGCGGTAAAGGGACTGGAACAGGATTTTTGGCATGACAATATTAGACCTTCATCCAACCAAAAAGATGTACTAAAATTGAGAAGGGGTTCAAGGGATCGTGATCCCCACATTAAAAAATTTCTTGACATGACACAAATAGAATTATATGAGAGATTTAGGCATGAACATAATGAACTTAACTTGGACCAAAGATCCTTTGATAAATTCAAACCATGGTATGTTAAAATAAACACAACTCGTAACACATGTTGTTGTCGATATCACATTGAGTACAGTTATTATTATGACACATATATACATATATTGTGTGTTTTGCATAACACTCTTGTGCAGGAATGCTCAACTACATTGCCACCAACATCATCTAAAGAGTTTATCCATAGCATCTTGTGTAGAAGGATAGAAGGTTGCACATTTTATCAAAGGCCTTGCATAGATGGGACATGCCCACGATGTGGTGGAATGGCATTTTTGGACAAATGCATACATGTCACCGATGAACATGAACTTGGGAGACATGAAGTAAACTTCCAGTCATTCAAATATGTCACGTATGATATCGGTGGAGGAAATGAATGAAAAAAAAATACAATTGATCACCTCTCAGGTTAGTAATGAGTTCATGAATAGTATTTTTTCCTTCATCTATTGCTACTTCATATATGTAACAACCTATTGATCTGTACATCTTTATTGTTGATCTACCAGGTAATGGTATGCAACTTCATGGAGGAATTCTTTGAAAAGACACAACAGTATGTAAAGCATATACATGTGGCTTGTTGGCAAGATGAGCAGTTTAGAGCGTTCAGGGATACATTTCCTATTGGAATTATATTATAAATGGTTGATTTTGTGGGAAAATACACTCTTCAACCACAAAATGAGATTTAGAGTCAATATTATCACTCATACCAGGTCTGCATAATGGTCCATATCACCTATAGACATGGGGAAGATAGTACTGAAGAGAAAAGGGTTATATTGAAGGAGTATCACTTTTACATAAGTGATGATAGGTGTCATGACTTGGATTTTTTACAACATAGATTTCAATTGTTCTACAAACACTTGGAGGATAACAATATACAGATGGAACAACATTGGATTTGTTCTGATGGTTGTGCGGGGCAATTCAAAAATTCCTGTGTCTTCCAATGGTTGTGTATTCTCCACAAGATGCTCAAGGTGCCACATATTTGGAACTATTTTGAGACCAGACACAAAAAAGGGGAACATGATGGAGCAGGTGCATGCATTAAGACTACATTACGTAGGAAAGAGATAAAATTCACAACAATTTCGCTCATCCGAGATGCAAAGACCATTATTGCATGGTGTTCTTCAGTGATGAGGCAGGGAGCTAGAAGGAAAGAAGACCAATCATCTCAAAAACAACATGTATATAGATATTTTTGGGAGGTGGTCAATGTATATCAATCACATCTATATGAGTGCAAGACCGTCCAAGGAACTCATGCATTCCATTTAGTTAGGACGTTAGACAATGCTATAGTTGAAATGTGGACAAGTAAACTCTCTTGTTTTTGTCATCCATGTAGCATTGGTGAATGGGACAATTGTGAATCCACAGATTGGGTTGATAGCTAGGATCGTGTATCAATCTCCATTGGTTGACAAATAACTGCAGAATTATCCTAGTTGGAAAAGGTCTAGTTGAGTATTTCACATGACTATGACCACATTTCAGATCTCATACAACCATGCTCGACTATTATGTTGATATCTTTGAAATGTTTGACGACTAGTTGTGTTTAGTTAGATGACTCATAGGTCTGCACTTTATTTTATGCAGGGAACATATACGCAGTGGTTTCCCCAAGAGACAATGAATGGCTCATTGACTACTGGATGGCACGTTGCTTGGATGGGAAGCAGACCCTCATTGTCTCATTAAGCGACTCCGAGGGAAATCATTTTCAAATTGGGTCGATGGTTATCAAAGGAGAATATTTGACACAGGTTTCCCATGCAAAAAAGAAAAAAGGTTATGTATTTGAAGGTTATAGAACAGGTCAAATTGTATACCATTATACAAACTTAGTTATTGGCACAAACCTCCAGCTCCAAACAATGCCAAACAAGAAATCATCAAAGTCATGATACTTGTTGCCTTACTCCGAGCACGAGAGGATAAAGGATACCGTTTCTATTAGAGGTGATCCCGATGGTCTAGTAGAATGACCACAGGTAGGTGGTTAGGTATGTGGTAGTAATATATTTTGGTTTCATGGTCTCATTGATTATTTACAGGTTGATAGATTGAGTGCTTGATAGATTGATAAATTCAATAGAATTATATAACTTGATAACTTGCACCTGAGATTCCTCATGGATTTGTTGTATTATATTGATACTTACATGACTCATGCATTATATCCCAAGGCCATCTCTACCACTCTATCTGGGATATGTCTATTGCATTTTCCTTAAATATCAAAGTTGATCCTATAAGGACATCTCCTTGAATCTGATAATTATCTCATTGACTCCGATATTTTGTTTCTCCACAGGAGCTGTGACGTTCAGGAGTGGTAATCCTAACCTAATAACCATTTCCAATCCTAGCTTACAAACCCTATAGCCAATCCTATTAACTCAAGTTTGCATTGTAAACCATATTTTTCATTCTTAACCATAGAAACCATAGCTTGGGGGTCAACTTCACATATTGCTCGATCGTGAATGTGTGGCTAGCATTCCCACATGGACCTTGCCTAAACACACTTGCATGACCCACTGAAACCTCATTTTGATGCACGGTTTCCATTATATGCCCCGGTTAGGGATTCAACAAGTGTCCCTGAAAGCCTGTAGGAGGTGGGATTCAACATGCGATAGAATGATGGTCGTTGCTCAGATCGACAAACCATCGACTCCGTTTGATTTAGGACATCAGGATAGTGTTAGTGGTGGCCCTCTAATCTAGTTCCATGGACAAGGGATCACTTTTTTGGTCAATTTTGGAAACTAGGGTTTTTCTCAGTAAGGGAATGTCAAATTTTTGCACACAGGGGTCAAATTCGCATATTGCTCAACCGTGAACATGTGGCTAGTGTTCCCATATGGAAACTTCCTAAACATGCTTACATGGCCTACCAAAAGCCTGTTTTGATACATGGTTTCCATTCTATGCCCAGAGTAGGGATTTAACAAGTGTCCTTGAAAGCCTGTAGGGGGTGGGATTCAATGTGCGATAAAATGATGGCCATTGCTCGGATCTACGAACCGTCAACTCCGTTGGATTCATGACATCATGATAGTGCTAGGGGTGACCCTATACTCTGGGTCCATGGAAAAGGGATCACTTTTTGGTCAATTTTGGAAACTAGATTTTGGTCAGTAAGTGAATGTCCAATTTTTGCACATAGGGGTCAACTTTGCAAATTCCTTGACCATGAATGTATGGATAGTGTTACCATAAGGAACCTGCCTAAACATGCTTTCATGACCCATCAGAAGCCCATTTTGATGCACAGTTTCCATTCTATGCCCTGGGTAGGGATTCAACAGGTGTCCATGAAAGCCTGTAGGAGGTGGGATTCAACGTGCGATAGAATGATGGTCGTTGCTCGGATCGATGAACCATCAAGTCCATTGGATTCAAGACATCAAGATAGTGATATGGGTTTCCCTCTATTCTAGTTCCATGGAAAAGGGATCATTTTTGGTCAATTTTGAAAACTACGGTTTTGCTCAGTAAGGGAATGTCAAATTTTTGCACTTCGGGGTCAACTTCGCATATTTCTTGACCGTGAATGTGTGGCTAGCATTCCCACATGTAACATGCTTAAACATGCTTGCATGACCTACTAGAATCACATTTTGATGCACAATGTCCATTCTATGCCCTGAGTAAGGATTCAACATGTGTCCCTAAAAGCCTGTAGGAAGTGGGATTCAACGTGTGATAAAATGATGGTCGTTGCTCGTATCGACAAGCTATCGATTATGTTGGATTCAAGACATTGGGATAACATTAGTGGTGGCCCTCTACTCTAGGTCCATGGACAAGGGATCATTTTTCGATCAATTTTGGGAACTAAGGTTTTGCTTAGTAAGTGAATGTCCAATTTTTACACATAGGGGTCAGCTTTGCAAATTCCTTGACCGTGAACATGTGGCTAGTGTTCCCACATGGAACCTACCTAAACAAGCTTGCATGACCCACCAAAATCTTGTTTAGATGCATGGTTTCTATTCTATGCCCCGAGTAGGGACTCAACAGGTGTCCCTGAAATCTTGTAGGAGGTGGGATTCAACGTGCGATAGAATAATGGTGATTGCTCATATCTACGAACCATCAACTCCATTGGATTTAGGACATCGAGATAGTGATACAGGTGGCCCTCTAATCTAGTTCCATAGACAAGGGATCATTTTTTGGTCAATTTTGGAAACTAGGGTTTTGCTCAGTAAGGGAATGTCAAATTTTTGCACATGGGGGTCAACTTCGCATATTTCTCGACCATGAATGTGTGGCTAGCATTCCCACATGGAAAATGGCTAAACATGCTTTCATGACCTACCAAAAGCCTATTTTGATGCACGATTTCCATTCTATGCCCCGAGTAGGGATTCAACATGTGTTTGTGAAAGACTATAGGAGGTGGGATTCAACGTGTGATAAAATGATGGTCATTGCTCAGATCGACAAGCTGTCTAATACGTTGGATTCAGGACATCGAGATAACACTAGGGGTTTCCCTCTACTATGTTTCCATGGACAAGGGATCATTTTTTGGTCAATTTTGGGAACTAGGGTTTTGCTTAGTAAGTGAATGTCCAATTTTTGCACATAGGGGTCATCTTTGCAAATTCCTAGACCGTGAATGTGTGGCTAGTGTTCTCACATGGAACCTGCCTAAACACACTTGCATGACCCACCAGAATCTTGTTTTGATGAACGATTTCCATTCTATGCCCCAGGTAGGGATTCAACAAGTGTCCTTGAAATCCTATAGGAGGTGGGATTCAACATGTGATAGAATGATGGTCGCTACTCAGATCGATGAATCATCAACTCTGTTGGATTCAATACATAGGGATAGTGCTAGGGTGGCCCTCTAATTTGGTTCCATGGAGAAGGGATCATTTTTTTTGGTCAATTTTGGAAACTAGGGTTTTGTTGAGTTAGTGAATGTCAAATTTTTGCACATAGGGGTAAACTTCGCATATTACTCGACTGTGAATGTGTGGCTAGAGTTTCCGCATGGAACATGCCTAAACACACTTGCATGACCTACCAGAAGCCTGTTTTGATGCACGATTTCCATTCTATGGCCTGAGTATGGATTCAACATGTGTCCCTAAAAACCTGTAGGAAGTGGGATTCAACGTGTGATAAAATGATGGTCGTTGCTTGGATTGAAAATACACCGAATCCGTTGGATTCGGGACATTCAGATAGTGCTAGGGTTGGCCCTCTACTCTGGGTCCATGGAAAAGGGATCATTTTTTCAGTCAATTTTGGGAACTAGGGTTTTGTTCAGTAAGTGAATGTCCAATTTTTACACATAGGAGTCAACTTTGAAAATTCCTTGACTGTGAACGTGTGGCTAGCATTCTCACATGGAATCTGCCTAAACACTCTTGCATGACCCATCAAAAGCCTATTTTGATGCATGGTTTCTATTCTATGCCCCGGGTAGGGATTCAATAGGTGACCTTGAAATCCTGTAGGAGGTGGAATTCAACATGCGATAGAATGATGGTCGTTGCTTGGATCGATGAACCGTTAGCTCCGTCGGATTTAGGAAATTGGTATAATGATGGGGTGGCCCTCTACTTTGGGTCCATGGACAAGGGATCATTTGTTTTGTCAATTTTAGAAACTAGGGTTTTTCTGAGTTAGTTAATGTGAAATTTTTGCACATAGAGGTTAGCTTGAAGGTGATTGTAGATCTTCTCCTCTTGAAAAAATACTTGTTGCAAACTATTATTCCATGTGTAGCTGTTGAGAATTCTGTCACCTGTTGTGACGTGTTGAACTTGACTTATTTCCATCATTGTCAAGCAAGAAATATTCTTTGTTTTTCGTTTAATCAAGGCAAAAGGAGTTGTCAATCTCTATGTGGAGGTGAATTGATCTTAGGATCTTGAATATCATTCGTGAGACTAGAAATTCGAAAGAAGGGTTTTTTCCATATTAATTTAGCTTGGTCATCTAAGAGATGTGAGAATTTGTACAATGAAATGCAGGAGGAGACACAGCCATTACGTCAGTAACCATGTAATGGAACATGTTTATGTTTAGAAACAAATGGTCAACCTATTATGCCATTATTACAAAATATATATATCTTCACACTACGAATGTTTCAAATAATACTCCATAAAGATAAATTTATAAAACAAGATTCAAAATAGTACTTCTCTAATCAATTTAAACTATAATAAAATCACACATAATTTTTGTCTCTTCCAAAGTTGTTCCTCGAGGCCATTCATCAAATTCCATGTACACTAACAAAATGATAAAATAATGTGTAGGATATAGTCATAACCATTATTTTGAATCAACCTTATAATACTAGGATACTTTTAGGTATGATGTGAATCCCATGTATTCGTTAGATGGAAGACATCATTCCAAACACTAATTTTATTTATGTATACCACATGGGTGCATCACTTAGGTGTGTCAACTTCATGCATCCTTTAAAATTTTGTTGGGTTGTTATGTAGGCAAGGTGCTTTTGTATTCCACTTAGTTGGATTAGTTGCTTAGCTATTCTAGGTGCTTATGTGTATTAGGTATGTTCCATCTTTGTGAATACAATTTAACATTGTTAATATAACATAATATATGCAATTGGATCATGGTAAAAAACAATTGAAATGTACATTTTTGTCATTACGTAATATTGTAACTGTGCATTGTTCTCAAATTTATAACTGATATCTCCACGCAATTGTAAAATCTATAAAAAATTGGGAGCATTACACATAGAAACATTCTTGGACACACATGTATAATCACACTTAAAATACTGAACCATGAAGATCTCAAGAGCCTTGATATGAAATATTATTTATATACCATCTATGGCTTGTCAATGTACATGTATCGAAAAAATCTTTGATGCACATGTGCAAACAAAAGTACATATATCCTAGACCGCGCCCCTATACTCTAACTTCAGATTGTACATAAAATTGCATATTTGTCTTGGACTAACACATCAAAACTCTAAATTTCTCTTGTTTTTCCCGGACCCTAATGCTTGTTTCCTCTTGCAACGACCACTGTGCATCTCTGGCGACTGCAAATCAATGACAATATTTCTTGATCAGGTAACTGAACTAGTACTATCCAACAATAACAAAATTTGAAAATTTAAAATATGACTCAATTGTACATAAAACAAAGACTTACTGCATCCGTCTGGGGTATAGGTGTCTCTGGTGTCCACGTCCTTTCAGAGAGTCTCTATGCAATGCTTCACTGCAAATAAAAAAAATATGTCAACTATCTCAAGAATTATCAACATGTACATGAATGAGAAAGTACCAATCAATTATGTAAAAAATGGACATCTCACTGAAAAAACCATTTCTAGGGGAAGAGGATGGGACTCTTCACTAGGAAGAGGATTTGTAGGTTGAACATCAACCTCAGTTGCGTGCACTTAATGGACTAGCGTGTGGCTGCATTCACCAAATGATAAAATAGTTAGACATCGTGCATGTCCATAAACAATACAAATGAACTGTACAATTACAAATATTCAAGTAGATGTACCTTAGTGTGACTTATCCCTATTGTAGATGCAACATTGATTGCAACATCAACAACCCCACTAAGGTCTAGCATGGATGAATCTACATCCTGATGCTATAAACATGCGAAAATAACATTAAGAAAAACTAGTTGTGAATTGAATTCAAAGCTAACCAACAACTACCATTGGAAGTGTGTACATTACCATGGGATGAGTAGGTTGATCCTTATGCACACCTTCTCTTTTCAAGAAAAAGGGTCATTTTAGTTAAACAACCTACTTATCTATGTTGTACTATGGGGAGATCCAAACCAAAGAGGCGGTGCAGGGATTTGCGATGATGTCTGCAGTCATAAAGTGTTACCATAGTTGGACATGGAGTTGAATGGATGGAATAATATGTACTGAAAAAATAACATGTTCTAATATACTTACCCCTTCCTGGAACATATCTCCCCCATGGGAGTGACCTCTTCCATCAATTTCTTTCCCCTCTTCAGATGTTGATAACATCTGCAAGTTTAAAAATTATAAATATTAGCAATCTATAAAGGAGTGTACAGTAAGAAACTTAAATAATTCGAACAATATTCATTCATTAACCATGTACTTACATTCTTCAATTAATTGTAAATTCCTCCTTGGAGTATTTCGCTGAGATCAATGTCTCCAGCATTACGTTCTAAGTGGGGTTCCTACAACTTCAAAAATTGTAAATATTAGACAATTTAACAAATTAATCTAGACTAACACATGCATTAACAAAATGAAAAATGTTTAAATATTACCTCAATGGTGGTTGTTTGGGCCTCGGGTACAACCACGCCGGGTGCAGTACCACCCCCCTAAGAGGCATCAATATCCTGCAAGAGTAAATATTGCATATATTAGGAATCTTTTAATATGTTACATACAGTACGAAAAAATTAAAAATTGAACAATAATAGAGTTTTAACAATGTCCTTACCTGACCACCAGTCATTGTAGAGGTACCATGTCTTGGTCCAAGACCAAAACAAGGTTGACCACACGATGTGTAGATGTGTGGTTCACTTTGAGGCACATGGGATGTCGGTCTATCCCCATCTGTAGATGTTCCTATACCACCAGAAGCTGGTGGTTGTACCCCAGCAAAGGAAGAGGGCGTTGTCTGGTCAATAGTGGTCGTGTGTCGAGAGACCATCTCAGCTAGAGTAAAAAATGCCTCCTGTGTCTAGGAAACCATGTCATGTGCAAAAGGAATGTCTACCCTCAGTAGCTAGGAATGAGGTGCATGTATCTGTGGATTGGCATCTCTATTCCTAGCATTGGGTTGTTGTTGGGGTATCCCCCTACCAACTCCCTGGAATCCCAACATGTCAAAATAGTTGACATGTTTCCCCATCACAAACTCTACATACACATTTCAGAGGAAGTACAACGGTACTTCCCTATTGTTGTCCGGGGGAATTTCAAATACCATGTACCACCTATCCATCCAATGGTCTCTAATGGGTGGAAAGGTCCCCCACTCAATAGAAATATGTGGCCTGGTGATCTCCGGAATGTCATCTGTGCCAGGTAGTCTAAACAATGTATAGATGTGTTCTTTTGTTATTTTCAGCTTCTTTACCTCATTGTAGCTCAACCCATCAGTCTATTTTTATATTTTCCTCTCCCTGTACGATGAGATGCTATACAAAGCATCATTCGATCTTGCAATCATATCAACAATAGTCAACAATGAATCTGACAAGGAGTGGCGAAGCTCATCTCCACCCCTCCAAGCACAACCAATCTCTCTATGATGGCCAATAACCCTGACTATCTCAACATTGTTATCCATAGTAGCCATTGCAATCATAAATACAAAAAAATATCATTAGAAATATAAACACATGATATAATGACATCTCTAAGCACTGAAAACTGTATAATTAATGTACGAGAAATAACAACATAAACTAAGTCTACTATGTAAATTTAAAAGTTCATCTTGAATTTTACAGTAAAGAATAAACATTTAACATTTTTTCATTTTAAATTTATGTCATAAATTCAAGTATTAATTCCAATTTCCATATGCATGTGTANATATGCTGATTGTGAAGCTCCTCTAGCTTATTGTAAGCCTTGAATTATGAAGTTTCATCGAAATTGTGAGGTGCTAACTAATGTCCTTGCAAGACCAGCTCCCGAGATTGCGGGTAGAGGCAATGACTAGACCCTAGAATAGGATGCATAATGTGCTATTGATGAATAAAATCCTAGTATAGGAAACAATTTAGTAAGATATGTAATTATTTGTTGTAGCGTGATGTTTTTGGGACTCCAAATTCTATTTAGCATATCTTTGCTTATATGTAATTTGGGACATGTATGGATTCCACTTGATGTTCTTTTAGTTCTATGCCCTCTTTCTATATACCCATGAGAGACTTTAAATGCACAATTTTGTATAGTGGATTTTATGGTTGCAAGGTTTCCACTGGATTATATCATGTATGATAGTATGTGATTGACATGTTTAATAAAACACATCAACCTACCTATGTATCTTCATGTTCGTAGATCCTATTGTTGAACTTCGTTGCCTTGACCTTAACGAAAAATTACACTTCACTCAAGAGGAAATATTTGTTAAAAGCATGGGAAGCTTCTATACCTTATTTTAACACTTGGATTAAGAAGTTTCATCAAAACTATAAGGTGTTTATTGATGTTCTTGGATGGCCAACTTCAATATATCGGATAAAGGAAAGGGATTTACCATGCTTGTTTATGTATTTTAGGGAATATATGAATTCTACTTAATTTTTTTTAGTTGTATGCAAGCTTGAAATATAATTGACAAACTTTGCATATTTGTTAATTTTGGTTTGGATTCACAATGATGTTTGCGAATATACATATATGAAAATAGTGAAGTTTGTTTGTTTTTTATGAGTTAATTTGGGTTTTGGTTTACATTGGGAATGTAAATTACTTATGCAAACTTGCAATGTGCTTGATAAACTTTGCATATTTGTGAATTTTGGTATGGATTCACAAGGATGCTTGTGAATATGCATATGGAATAGTGAAATTGATTTTTTTATGAGTTAATTGGGGTTTTGGTTTCCATTGGGTATGTGAATTTTGGGTATGAATTTTGGTAAATAATCAAAATTATTTGATTTTTATGATTAAATTAGGGTTTTCGTTTCCATTGGCCAATTCCGTTGGTGTTTTGGTTTCCATTGGCCATAAATTAATTTATTTTGGTTAAATTTTTCAAATTAGGGAAAAAAATTAATAGATTTAGGAAAAAAATAATGAGAACAAATAAGGAAAATACCTCACAAAGAGGAGGTTGATACAAAGTTGGATTTGGATGGATTTGGCACACCCAAATCATGTTCACCCACTTGCATTCTGCTTTGTCCAACTCCCGTAGTTTTGCGGTGTGGCGAAAATGACGAGCTCAGCCCGTTTTAGATTAAAAAAAACAGGTTTTCCAAAATAGCGGCGCGATTTTGTTCACTAAAATAGAGACACAATTTGATTCAATAAAACAGAGGCACAATTTTCTCTACTATCCTGCTTTTCATACCTATTGGTAGCCTTGGGACTAGGCTTGGCAGGTTCTTGGGATGTTTTCTTTTTTATGGATCAAGAGTGATTGACTTCACTCCACCATTGCATCTAAAAGGTCCCTCAACTTTGTGCACTCACCCACCAATGAGTTTAATTGAATTTTATGAGTATTAAATGGGGTATGCTACATTGCACCTATACTCAATGAATTTTTAGGTGTACCCTAGGGAGAGAGGGCCAATTTTTCTTACTAGGAGGGGTGTTATCAAGCAATGGTGGCCATGGATGAGCCCTTTGGTCCATCCTTTCGGAGTAATATGCCTCAATGGCACTTATCACTACCTTTTGATAGGGTTTTTAACCTTGGGGTTGGTGTTCGGGGCTCATAATGGTTTACCACTGGGTCACATGGATTCATATCCTATTTATGTGTGCTGGTGGCCTTTGTTTCAGCTACAAGACATCTGTCTCCTTTTAGAGCCATTTTGGACTCTCTCATCTCCCTTCAGTCAATGGGAACTTTCTCTCCTTGGCCTTATCTCATATGCGATAAGTCACCCTCCATGTCAGGCCTTTTGATGCTTTGAGGAGGGTGTTAAGGGATTTTATAGCATTCTAGGGGTTATATGGCGTATAAATCCCTCCCTCCAGCTCACTCCAACCTTTCGTTCATAGTGATTCACTTATCTGAGCGTGTTTTGGAACCTAGGGGTATAATACCCCACATAGCCTACCTTAATCCTACCTTAGGCCATATTTTATTATTATTTTGTTTTAATTTTAAGTTGACATTTTATAATTTCAAATTGACATGTTTTAAGGCATGTAGGCCTCAATATCTTGTAAAAAGTGAGTGTGAGATCATATAAATAGATCTCCTTACTTTCGTTTAAAGAAAAGACTTATGGGATAATACACTATGCATTTCTTTTACCCTTGCTAGGGATCTTTGGAGAGATGTGCCCCTCTTGAGGAGGTTTTTATGGATTAATCCAAGTTTTTTTGCATTCTTTGGTGAAATTCTTTGCTAGGTGATGTTTTGATTTGTTGGATAAACATGAGCACAAGGAGGTCAAGATTCTTATCTCTTTGTTTGAATGGTGGTTGATTATGCATGTTCAATTCTAAATGATATCCCTAGTGATGCATTTTTTTCCTAGGATAGGCCATTACCATCCTTCTTGTCACCTTAGCAAGCTGAAGCATGTCTACTTATGAGGGTGCTCTATGTTTCTTACCTTAGTTTTTATAGGCTAGTTGTTTGGCCTAGGAACTCTTCTTCTCTAGGTTAGCCATCCTCCCTAGAATCCCTAGGTTGGTTGGGGCTTGTGTTAGGGTAGATATCCCTTGGTTTTCACACTTTTCTTCTCCAAAACGTAGGTTTATCTTAGGTTATGTTAGTCCTAGGGTTAGTTTAGGTTAGCTTAAGAATTTTTTGTGTTAGTAAAAACCTATTTTAGGTTAGTTAGGCCATCCTTAGGGTTAAATCCATCTCTCCCAAACTAGCACTATCCTCTATAGTTCACTTCTCCTCCATCCTAAACAATCACTTCTCCCTAAACTACCTTCTCTGCTGCCCTATAGGCCTTCCCTCTACCTCAGATCTCCTATAACATCCATAAAATACCTCAGGTATGCCCTTTAGGGAATCCCTAAGCCTGCTACTACGCTTCTACCACCCTCATAACCTCTTCCAAACCCCCTTTCCAGGATGCTAGTAGGCTCGCTATTCTCGCAACAGCCTCCTCCCATCCTAAACCTACCCTCCCTACCCTTCCCAACCTCTCTCCTAACCTTCGCTGGCCTCCTTTTTGGGCTTGTTGTTGCTCCTTCACCTTCTCTACCCTAAGGCCCTCCCCTCTACAGCCTCAGATATTTCTCCAGTGTTGTTCCTACACCTTTCTATTGCTAGCCTAGGCATTCTCCTTTACTTTTTGGCGTGTTGTTGCTATAGCAACAACCTTTCCTTCCTCCTCCCGAGATGCTATAATAGAAACCCTTTCTCCCCCCCTCTTCTCTACCTCGTGTCCTTCCCAAGTCTTCCCTCTAACCTTGATCCTAGGTATTCTACAGTGCAATTTTTGCCTTTGTGACAACCCTTCTTAGCCTGTACGGTTGTCCTTATAGGGGCATCCCTACCTTCCACCCATACCTTACCTTACCTCATCCATCTCCTAAACCCTACACATAAACACAACACAAGGTAAAGGGGTTAGATAGCAGTAAGTGTGGACCATAAATAACCCATTCTCCTTTTGTTAACAAGCACGCATACTAGTTGACAACTCAAACTTGAAATGTAAAATCTGATTATTACCTGAATGCAAAACTCGTAGATTGTTAGTTAATGATAAATGATTGTACTAAAAAATGCTACTAAGAACTAACACTATAATGCTAGTATAAATACTATTGTAGATACATACTGTTGTACATTGCTATAAACACATATAATAGTAAGGTTTTAACACATAATTGTTCCTCATACTAAGTTTCTACTGCTGCCATATTGATACTTATTGTTGATACAACTAATACCGTTGTTGTCATGCTTACACTTATACACATATATTTCAGACCTTGTGTTAGTTATTTCAACTAAATACGCATATTGAATACCTTCATGAATGTTGATACATAATTGATAACTTAGGTATACTATTGTTCATACTTTGTTCCAAATGGTTAATGAAGGCTGGGTGATTCCATGAAGATGGGTAACACTTTTTGGCCAAATTTGGCGATGAAAACCTGATTTTTTACTCATGTGCTAGATAGAAGCCCTCAAAAGGCATATATGCCATGTGAATTTTGACTTACAGTAAAAAAACAAATTGTAGAATATTATGTTGGCTTCATAGTGATATTTTTTAAAAAATATTTTGATGTCATTTAATGTGTGAATTTTTGCATTTAATGATTTGTATGACCTTAAAAATTTGAAGAAGCTAATAAGTGGCTCGTGTCCACGTAGAGTAATTCAATCTTGCATTAATAATTTAAAAAATATATATATATGAGCATGATCTACATAAAATGCAGTGTGATGTGCATATTTTTTTGTTAATTTTTTTCGCATTATACAATTATTTATTATTTTTCGAAAGTGACCACATTCGATTTCAGCATCGTTTTAAACACATATTTGTCCACGTAAAGCATTTTTTTCTATTTTTTCAAAAATTGAAAAACCAAAGATACCCTTTTGAAGAGGACACGTCGATATGTGATGTGTGCATTTTTAAGAATTTTTTGGCTGTGTATTTTTAACTCTGCGGATTTTTCTTTGAGCTGCTTCGAAGTTGCAGTGTAGTTTTCTAAGTATAAGTTTTAGAAGTAATTAAAAAATAAATTTCATATGAATGCCAAAATGCGTGTATGATACCTCAATGGATAGAAGATTCATTGGTGTATTTATCGGTATCAACTCTACTCAGTTAGGTGCTAGGAATGGCAGGGTGTACACCTCTGCAAGGCACAGAAAATTTTTCATTTGTTTGAATGTGGGCTAAGTCTATGTTCTTAAGCCCTCGACCGAGGTATTTAAATACCTCGGTCGAGGTCTTAACGAAACCTCGACCGAGGGTTTAACAAACCCTCGGTCGAGGTTTCGTTAAGAAATCGACCGAGGTATTAGCTCGGTCGAGGTCCTAGAAAGCCCCGGAGTGAATTCAAACATTAATGACACTCCAACTACAAACATTAATGACACCCCAACCATCTTTCCCACCCGAATTTTTGTTGAAACTCTATATAAACATAATTCATACTAAGCTAACTCTATCCTTCAAAATTGCCTAATTTCTTTGAAAAAATGTTTGTTTTGTAATACAAATTTAGCATTGTAGATTGTTTTGTAGGTATCAATTTGGATTGTTGATCAATCACAATGGGAAGCAACCAACGTCGAACAAGAACAATTGAAAGAAATCAAAACAAAATTGAAAAGAAAAGAGAGAAAGATAAAGAAAGGAAGAGGAGAAAAAGAACAATCTTGAGAGAAGAAGAAATTCCAAATGAAGCTATGATGGAGGAAGCAAATCCCATTGATATAGGTATAATTTCAAAGTTATGCAATTTGATTTTCATTTTCATAGTTTACAATTTGATAAATTTCAAAGTTATGCAATTTGTTTTTCATTTTCATAATTTACAATTTGATAAATTTCAAAGTTATGCAATTTGATTTTCATTTTCATAGTTTACAATTTGATAGATTTCATAGTTTACAATTTGATAGTTGATAAATTTCATCGTTTACAATTTCATAAATTTCATATTCATGAATTTACAATTTGATAAATTTTCATGAATTTACAATTTCATAAATTTACAATTTCATAGTTTACAATTTCATAAATTTACAATTTCATCAATCTACAATTTACAATTTACAATTTCATAAATTTACAATTTACAATTTCATAAATTTACAATTTCATGGTTTACAATTTCATAAATTTCATATTCATGAATTTACAATTTGATATATTTTCATGAATTTACAATTTGATAAATTTCATATTTAATATAATTCATTTTTATGTACAAAAACAAAAGATAACAAATGATTTAATATAAAAAACAAGTATATAACCATAAAAAATTCAACAAAATTAAAAGAAAAATTATTGAAATAAAAATTTGGATAAGATAAGATTTAATAAATAGAGAAAAAAACTAATTATAACTTTTTCTATTTTGAAATAATTCATATTTACAATTTGATAAATTTTCATGAATTTACAATTTCATAAATTTACATTTCATAGTTTACAATTTCATCAATTTACAATTTAAAATTTACAATTTCATAAATTTACAATTTACAATTTCATAGTTTACAATTTCATAAATTTCATATTCATGAATTTACAATTTGATATATTTTCATGAATTTACAATTTGATAAATTTCATATTTAATATAATTCATTTTTATGTACAAAAACAAAAGATAACAAATGATTTAATATAAAAAACAAGTATATAACCATAAAAAATTCAACAAAATTAAAAGAAAAATTATTGAAATAAAAATTTGGATAAGATAAGATCTAATAAATCAATTAATCGCAATACAAATCTGGCCATGATATTTGTATTTTCCTTAGAAATGTGTGATATTTGTATTTTCCTTAGAAATGTGTGATATTTGTTTATATATTCATAACATTGATGAAAAGAAATCTTCAAATTCAATTTCATAGTGTCAAAAAGGATATGAAATTAAGCATAGAAACATAGAAACACATTACTAAACATATAATTGCAAATTAAATTAAGTGGCTCGTGTCCACGTAGAGTAATTTAATCCTGCATTAATAATTTAAAAAAAATATATATATGATATGATATGTATTCATTTTAAGAATTAAATATACAATGAAAAATTGATCAATCTAATGTACAATTTGCATTTATTTATCAATAACTAAGAGCAATTATTGGAAAATGTAAGAGTCTCTTATTTGGTCAGAGAACTAAACAATTTATCTAAATTCAATCAACTTATGTAGGAATAGATCC
The DNA here is from genome assembly GCA_001517045.1 of Pseudotsuga menziesii. NCBI lineage: Eukaryota > Viridiplantae > Streptophyta > Pinopsida > Pinales > Pinaceae > Pseudotsuga > Pseudotsuga menziesii. The sequence goes on from LPNX011143660.1 coordinate 329,628, forward strand.
TGGCCAACCATCACAGGATCGCGCACCCTCCGATTTCTCAAGAGTAATTGGGAGCTTCAATGACGTTGGAATGTCTGCAAATTGTTTAAGCGGGTTGGATGATGCCACGCAAGAAGAGTTCGGGAACCCGACCCCTGATCAGACAATCAGAGAGCATGTTAGTCACATAATCAAGTTGCACTTTGAACAACAATCAATTATTACACAAGTTCAAATCCTACATGGATTGATAAAACACAAAAAATTAAGCGTGCCACAAAGTTGTTGGGTTTTAAGGATGTTAAAAATAAAAATGCATGTGAGAATGTAGTAGAAAATGTAACAACTGCACTTTTTTCATTTGGAAAATCAAGGAAAAATGATATTAGAGCTACTCGTAGGGCAATTACAACTGCTATTGTGGCACGAAGCACCTCAAAAAATTGAATGGTCGCAACAATGTCAAAGTTGCTCCATGTTTCAAGAAGAACATTGCACAAATACACTAAATTCAGGGTAAAGATAGATGAAAATGATGAAGTTGCTTGTTGGGCTCTTATTTGTAGAGAAGCATATCAAGACAGGATGGAAGAGGGCACCAGAGAGAAGGTGATAGAGTATTGGGACAGCCATTCTCGTGCTATACCAGATTGGAAACATGTCTTGCGACAACGTTCTGGTAGAGGTGTTTATAAGGAACATTGCAAGCATGTTATGGAGATGACAAGAGTTGCGTTGTTCGAGGAATTCAAAGAATCAAATCCAGGTGTACATGTCTCATTTAGCATGTTCAGTAAGTTGAAACCGTGGTATATTAGGCCGAATACGATTCGGGACACTTGTTGTTGTCGATACCATGTTGAATTCCAGCTATACTACGACACATTTGTGGATTTTTGCAAAAAACATTGGGATGGTGAACCAGCTCCTCACACAGTGCGGGATTTTATTTCTATGATACTATGCAATAGAGATCCTGAAAATGTGTTTTTCTTTAAAAGGTGTGTAGGTGGGAGAAGATGCCATGAATGTGGTGATTTGGTGTTGTTCAATAGGAAGTTTCCTATCGATCCAACACACCCTAGATTGTCAGATATCACAGTTAAGTGGAAGAGATATGAGTATGTCTCCAAGAATCCATCATCTTCTTCACATGTTCCATCTAAGAGGATCGACTTGCTCGAGGATGAGATTCCTATTTCAGACTTCATGGACAAGTTTCAAAGTCATATTTACAAATACATCAAACACTCCCACAGGTCTATGTGAGGACCCTGCAGCAAACAAGTAATAAAAACACACGATATAGCAGCAGAACTCAAGATCACTTTTATATTAATCGCAAGCCACTTCGAAGGGGCAACCTCCTTTGAGCAATCTCAATACAAAATAACTTCACAATGCCTTCCTTGGCCTCAACACACACTTATATACCAAAATAGGCGCCAATACTATGGGTCAAAACCATGGGCCAATATAAACTATGGATCAACAAATACTATAGGCGGCTTACAAAGCATATGCGCCTCACAACAATAACACAAACTATGGATCAACAATTACTATGGGACGACTTACAAAGCATATGTGTCCAACAACAATATACTAACATAGTAAAGAGAGGGATTGACATGGGTTCCTAACATCCCCTCCCCCTTAGAAAAAGCTTTGTCCTCAAAGCTTTAGATGTGGAAATTGTCGTTGTATCTAGAGGAGTGGTTCCCACGTAGCATCCTCGGGCTGCATTCTGTGCCATTGAATTAAGACCTCTGTGATAGAGCGAGAGCGAAGCTGATGAGTGCGCTTATTGAGGACAGCCTCCGACTCCATAAAGATGGATCCTACATTATCTAGTTCTGGTAGAATAGTTTGGCCTTTGATGTTGGTGCCAAGAACTTTCTTCAGACAAGAGACATGAAATACTGGATGAATGCGGGAAGAAGGCGGAAGTTCCAATTTAGGAGCAACAGATCCAATCTTCTGAAGAATCCTATATGGCCCATAGAACTTTGGAGCGAGCTGATGACTCCCTTTGAGTTTTAGTGAGGATTGCTTGTAAGGATGGAGACGAAGAAAAACCATATCATCGGCTTCAAAAGTGCGCTCAGAACGGTGCTGATCAGCTTGTTGCTTCATGCAATTTCCTGCCATGTGAAGGTTTTCGCGCAAAATGCGAAGGACCACGTCAACTTCCTGAATTGGAGAACTGCTGGGGGTGTAAGGAAGAAGAACTGGTGGTGCCTGAACATAAACTGCTTCATATGGAGTCATTTTAGAGGCAGTGCGGTAAGAGGTATTGTACCTCCATTCAGCGAGAGGGAGCCACTTTGCCCACTGATGTTGTTGCTCAGAGGAGAAGCAACAAAGATAAGGTTCCAAGAATTTATTGATAATTTCAATCTGACCATCCGTTTGGGGTTGATAACCTGAACGCATCTTCAGTTTGGTGCCAGTGTGGTGAAAGAGTTCTGTCCAAAAATGACGGGTGAAAGTCGCATCACGATCCGAGACAATGGAAGAAGGCATTCCATCAAGACGAAAGATCTGGTCCAGGAAAATTTGAGCAACGGAAGAGGTTGTATAGGGATGGCTGAGAGCACAAAAATGACGATATTTGGAGAGGCGATGAACCACAACCAAAATCACAGTCTTCCCTCCATATTTAGGGATCCCGTCAATGAAATCCATAGAAATATCTGTCCATATCGGGGGAGGTATGGGCAAGGGCTCAAGCAATCCCGGAAGGGGTGTTGTTTCACCCTTATTGCGCTGGCAGGTATCACCTTCAACCACCATCTGTTGAATTGTCCTTTTCATGCCCTGCCAAAAGAACTTGCGCCGTTCCCATTCATACGTTTTGAGAAAACCAGAGTGCTCCACTGACGGAGAAGCATGGAGTTCATAGAAGATAGCTTGTTGAAGAGCTATGTTCTGGGGAAGCACCAGACGACCCTTGTATCGCAGTGAAGCACCATCCCAAGAGTAATGTGGAACAACAGAAGGGTTGTTGTCCAAGCATTGGATGATGTGAGATAATGAAGAGTCATTAACATAACCCTACTGAACCGATTGCAACCAATTTGGAACAGGCATAGAAATAGCTGAAAGAGAACCTTGGTCATCAAATGTGTGAGAAAGGGCATCCGTCACAAGATTGTCCTTACCCTTCTTATAAGTGATCTCATAGTCATAACCCATGAGGTTACGAACCCATTTCTGTTGTGCAGGGGAGGATACACGCTATTCTAGGAAATATTTCAGATTCTGGTGATCAGTCTAGATGCAGAAATGAGTCCCTGAGAGGTAGGGTCGCCACTTTTGTACTGCATGCAAAATGGCCATAATTTCCTTCTCATATGGAGAGGCAGCTAAATTCTTACCAGAAAGGGCTTCGTGGGTGAACGCAATGGGGTGTTCATCTTGAAGGAGAACAGCACCAAGTCCATTGCCACAAGCATCACTCTCAATAGTGAAGGGCTCGAAAAAATCAGGCATAGCTAGAACGGGTGTAGTACACATAGCTTGTTTCAGCTTGTCAAATGCACGCTCAGTAACATGTGTCCATGTAAAAGCATCATTTTTCAACAGCGCAGTTAATGGAGCTGCAAGCTTCCCATAATCCTTGACAAACTTGCTGTAGTAGCCAGTCAACCCCAAAAAACCACGAAGGCTCTCGAGTGTCTTAGGAGGTGGCCAATTGTTCATGGTAGCAATTTTGGCAGGATCCACACGAACCCCTTGTGCTGAGATAATGTGCCCGAGATACTCAACTTCCTTTTGGCCAAAAACACATTTAGACTTTTTGGCATGGAGATGATGATTAGAGAAAAGTTGCATTACAAGAGCCAGATGCTAGAGATGTTCAGCCCATGTTTTGCTGTAGAGGAGGATATCATCAAAAAATACCAGAATGAATTTCCGCAAATAGGGCCTGATGTTGGGAGGAATGCTACCAGGGAGGAGCTGAATACGATGGTCCTCTGGTCGTGAAGGTGGAAGTCCCACTGGTTCAGCAAAAACACCTGTATAGCAATCTAGAATTTGTTGGAGATCCAAAGGAGTAGTGGGGGCCGCTGAAGGTTGCATTTGAAGGGAATGGAGCTGAGCAATGACACCATGGGAACTCTTCTTAAGGAGTTTTTCCAGGCGATGTGAACTGATGATGCTGAGAGACCCTGGTTGTAATCCCTTCAATGTGTGGTTGTGTCCATCGGGGGAGAACTGCATCCAAAGTTCAGCAAAATCCCATAATATGGGGCCAAGTGTGCGTAGCCATTGAGCGCCCAAAACCACATCACATCCGCCTAAGGTCAAGGAAAACATGTCAAAGCGGAGGTTATAATCTCCCATAGAGATACGCACATTACGACACTTCCCTCTGCAAGGTAAGGTGCCCCCATTGGCAATCATGACTTCAAAGTTGGAGCAAGGATGGATAAAACAATCAGCTTGTTTGGCGATCCAAGGGTCAATGTAATTATGAGTGCTGCCAGAATCAATGAGTATTGTAAGAGGAAGCTTCTTGAAGTAACCGCGTACCCGCATTGTTTGGGGGGCAGTGACTCCAGCTAAAGCATGGAGGGATATCTCGGGTTGGTCGTCCTGAGATGGAGGGTCAGTAGGCGGCTCCCGAGTGTCAACCGGAGCATCCATTAAATCGACAACTTCTTTACCAATTTTAGAGGCAGGTGGAGAATCCACATCCAAGAGATAGATCTTTTGTTGAACACATCAATGTCCCCGACTGAATTTCTCATCACAATTATAACAAAGCCCTTTTTC
>LPNX011143670.1:15986-28355 GCA_001517045.1 Pseudotsuga menziesii
TTAAATTAAATACAAAGTTGTAATCTAAATAATATTGTGTTATAAAAGCATTTATTTTGCAAATTGAAAATAATCACAAATACTTATAAATACTAATAGAAGTTCATTTAAACAACTATAAGTTTAAAGAAACTATTATTCTAAGAAGAAATACAAGACCAAAATATTCTAGGGTTGCAATTTTCATGAACTAAAATGTAGAAGAACTTTGGGCATTTGATGCGTGTGCACCATTCTTTGTTGCATTTGTATTGCTAAGCAAATTGGATATGCTTCGCCTTGACCTCCTAGAAGCAACTGTGTTTGTTTCCAAACCTTCTTTGAGGCTCTCCAACACCATTACCACATCTCTCATAGCTGGTAGATCATTAGGTGAATCATTTGAAAAAAGCAAGCAAACTTGGAGCAAAGAAAATATGCATCTGCATACATTATTTCCTTCAAAAATAATCTTCATCCACTTCACTAAAAAGAATGTGATCAATTACCTCCTTCACTCTATTTGGAAATGCTTGATCCACCCACTTGTGCAAGTTTAGGTCTCGAGAAAACATGTCACTTGTTGGTTGTTTCCTAGTAAGTATTTCCAATAAAAAAATGCCATAGTTGTAAATATCTCCTTTAATAGACACTGCCTCACCTAAACCATACTTTGAGAATCATGATGAATATATTCCATGGCATGGGCCACATCTATGACAATGTCCAATCATTTTTTTAGTCCCAGTTGACATACATATTCAGCATTGTTGTCATCTATATTAGGATACAAATGCTTCTCTAAGCTTTTGGTCAACTTAAATGGGAACACCAATCATTTGAAATGGAGGTTGGAACAGGACGTTATGATTCTCACCAAATTTTGATGTCGAACCTTTTGCAAGACACTACTTTTAGCTCTAAAACTCTTTTCAACTTTCTCATTATGCAACTGGAAAAATTTAATAGCAACAAGTGTGTCATCACTCAAAATCCCTTTATAAACTGAACCAAAACTTCCTATTCCCAACAAGTTGGCCTCAGAAAATCCATTAGTTGCTATGTGAAGCTCTTGATATGAGATCCTTTGGTGCACTAACTTTTGGAAAATGGGTTGCGAGGAATCAAATTTTTTCTTATGCATATTCCATTTCCAATAGAATCCCAACAGTAAAGAACATAGTATAAAAACAATAGCTCCACTAGTTGACAGTAGTACTCTTTTCAGAAATGAAAAATGAGCTTTTGGTGATGGACATGCATATAATTGGAATGCTTGTGGTTCACAAAGGATAGTATTTCCAAATAAGGACATGGAAATTGTTCTATTTCCAAAAATCCCTCCTTTCGGAATTTCCCCCGTGAGATTATTGAAAGACAAATTCAATTATTGAAGCATCTTCAACTTCTTGAGAGTAATTGGTAGCGTCCTTGATAAGGAGTTGGAAGAGAGATCTAGGTTCATGAGAGTTCATAAATCTACAATTGAATTTGGGATAGAACCTTGTAATGCATTTTGAGATAAATTCAATAATTGTAGTTCACTACAGCTTCCAAGTGAAGGGGGGATGGACACAGTCAACTGATTAGCATAAATGTCTATAGCTTGAGCCATTGCAATTTTACCAATATCCCTTGGTAAGGAACCTTCTAATAAATTACATGACAAGTTCAAATAGAATTGTAGATTGGAAAGTTTAGCAATTTCATGTGCTATACTTCCAGTGATCCTATTGTGAGACAAGTCGAGCAATTCCAAATTTTTACAGTCCCCTAAGTTGGAAGGTATGCTTCGTGATAACTTGTTGTGATGAAGATGGAGTCTTCTCAGTTGCTTAAAGGGTGCAAGGAAATTTGGGATCTTTCCAGAGAGAATATTTCCACTAATGTCCAAGAGACCAAGGTGTTGTAAGCTTTTAAAGTCACGAGGGATGTTTCCCTCTAATCTATTATTACTTAAATTCAGTCTTTCTAAGTTTTCAAGATTTCCTAACAATTTTGGAATGCTGCCACTAAAAAGGTTTTCACTTAAATATAGAAAAGATAAGTTGCTAAGATTGCCAATTTGTGGAGGGATGTTTGCATCTACTCTATTGTTGGATAATGACAATTTAGAAAAATTAGTAGAAAGTTGACCTATTGTAAGGGGTAAGACACCACTTATTTTATTGTTATGTAGAAATAGGTATTGTAGGTGAGAACAATGAGTAAGAGCTACCACAAAAAGCATGGTTATAATGTTTCCACTCTCAAGTTGATTATTCTACAAGAATATCTTTTTAAGGAGAGATAATTTACCCAACTCTATGGGCATACTTCCGCTTAACTTATTATTATCCAAAGCAAGTACTACAAGCTTAGAACAATTTCCAATTGAATTCGATATGTCACCACTAAGTTGCTTTTCCCATAAACTAAGGATACTCAAGTTAGACATTCTAGAGAAAGAAGAGGGAATGGTACTGGACAATTTATTCTAGAACATAACTAAGAATGTCAAAGTAGAGATATTTGAAAAAACAAGTGGAATGGTACCTGGAAAATCATTTACACTGAGGTCGAGTATTTGAAAAAGGGTGAGAAAACCCAATTGCGGTGGAATGGGTTCGCTAAGAAGGTTTCTGTAAAGATCCAATTCAGTCAAGGTTGAAAGGTTACCGAAGGAAGAGGGAATGGTACCTATGAGTTCGTTCTCATCCAAGTAAATATGTTGCAAATGTGATAGGGATCCCAACTCATGGGGAATATTTCCAATAAGATTGTTGGTGGAGAGCAGCAGTTTAGTCAAATTTGTGCAACTGCTGAGTTGACTTGAAATGGGACCAGGGAGGCTGTTAGATTCTAAACCCAATTGAATCAATGATGAAAGGTTTTCCAAGGAAGTGGGAATGGTACCTGTGAGGTCATTGTCTCCCAAGTAAAGGTGCTACAAATATCAGAGGGAACCCAACTGCCTCAGGATGCTTCCGGTCAGATTGTTGAAGGAGAGCGCCAGATAAGTCAAATTTCTGCAACGGCTGAGTTGAGGCGGCCGTTGTCCTTAATGAGTCCTTCCAGCTCATTATTGTCCAATTCGAGGTCTCTCAAACGAAAGAGGTCCCCCAGTTCAGGTGGGATAGGACTGTAGAGCGCATTTCCTGAGAGATAAAGCGAGTGAAGAAAGGACAAAATGTCGAGTGAAGGAGAAATGGGAGCCCAACTCGTGGGGGATATTTTCGACTAGATTATTGGATTGGAGCAGCAATTCAGTCAAATTTCTGCAACTGCTGAGTTCTTGGAATGGGACCAACGAGACTGTTATATACTAAACCCAATTGAATCAATGATGAAATGTTTTACAAGGAAGTGGGTATGGTACCTGTGAGGTCATTCTCTCCCAAATAAAGGCCTTGCAAATATGGAAGGGAACTGAACTCCTTCGGAATGCTTTCAGTCAGATTGTTGAAGGAGAGCGCTAAGAGAGTCAAATTTCTGCAACAGCTGAGATGAGACGGGATATTCCCTTCCAATTCCTTATGGTCCAACACGAACACTCTCAAAGGAAAGAGGTCCCCCAATTGAGGTGGGATATGACTATGGAGCGCATTGCCATAAAGATCAAGCAATCAAAGAAAGGACAAATTGTCGAACGAAGGATAAATGGGACCGCGTAGATCCAATCCAGTGAGGTTGAGGGAGACGACTTTGTTTGGATGGTGGCGGCTGCAGCCAACGGTGGTCCAGTTGAAGAAGGGGTTGGTGGAATTCCAATCACCCAAGAACCTCCCATGGACTGGGTCACATTAACCCTTATGATTGCTCTATTTTAAGTGTCTCCTCCCAGCTACCTTGCAGGGTTCGAACTCGGGTCATCATGCAAAACGAGGCCCATTTAAACCAACCATGCTAGCGAGATTTGACTACAATATAAATTGTTCTCTTGTGATGTTTTATGTTTTTTCTGTCTATCAGCAGTTTGGGGATAGAGCCTCTGTAGCTACCCCTCAAAACAGTTTATACCGTGGTTATGATTTTCTATTATGATTTTTAGTTTATACCGTGCTTATTTGATTTTCTTTAACTTTTATTTTATTTTATTTATATATCATTCTGAACATGGTTTTTTGCCTTGATTGCAAGTTGGTCGATGTTTATGTCACCTTTGAATAAAATGATCACATAAGTATTCATACTTTTTGTCAAAAATGAAACTCAAAGGTATTGTTGCTAATATTTCATCTCATTTCATTTCCATTTATCCAGTGGCTAAGAGTACTTAGAGTTAATGCCCATTATTCTTGATGTGAAATGGAATTAGATGTATATTTCTTTTTACTATTCTATATACATTTTGGGTGATGAGTTGCTACATTTTCTCATCCTTTGCTTCTATATAAACTGAAATTCTCCTTTTCTTGACATCATCCACCACTATCTTCAAGTTACTTATGAATTTCTAGTCAAATTCATATATCTTGGCATGACTCTAGATGACTTGATAGATAGTTTAATATTGGATGCCTGCTTGTCATTCGTATAAATTTATGGGATTTTTATATTTTGCATCATTCAAGCATACAAAATAATGATTATAAAGTTACTATAGATACATAATGGCTTACTTTATAATAGTCCTTCAAGTTTTTCAAATGCATTTATTAAGTGCAAGAAGGACTTGATGGACTAGTACAAGGTAATGAATTATGGATTTATAGTAACTTGATAATCATTATTTTGTATTCTTGAATGATGCAAAATTTGTTTAAATATCATCATTATTGTTATAGCTGATTTTACCACTCCAGGTGAATCACACTTTGTATGGCCTTCCCCTATCCTGCTGCAGACTCCTTAGACCCCATGGACCATTTTTTGTCCTTTGATGTTTCCTTGATCATCCCTAAAAACATGTAAAAAATGATAAACGTGACTTTTAAACCTATAATCACGTATATACATGGGTTTGAACCCTAAAACCGCGTACATCGGGATGTGTACAAAATCCAAATCCTTTTGGAGTTTTCCTTGACATGGATCCGACTCACTTGACTCCTGGCCTTCCCTATGCCTTGAGATCACTCAGATTTGACCTTTCATTACCCCTTTGAAAAGATATATAAGGAATTCTATGGTACATTGAAGGAATATGAGAGAATTGAGACTAAAGAAACTATAGTCCATTGTTGCCGAAACTTATGCTTGAGTCTGCATCCTTTTGTCCCTTGGAGCACTTTTGTGTTCTTCCCAAGCTTGCCTTTTGCTTGTGAGCTTGCTATCGAGAGATGGAGGATTGAGGTGGTTGAGGCCCAAGTGGGGGATTTCGTTTCTCTAGTTCACAAACGTGTTGACATAGGTTGTATCTATTGTAATCTCTGATTTATATTAATAGAAATATATTTTCCTGTCCAATAATGTGTGTTTGAATGAATATATTATCCATGAGATGTTTTCAAATGCTTATACATTGTTGATTATATATGCTAGAATATATCTAACACCATGATATATAGTATGCTTGTATTGTTTACTTGTTGTTGAGGAAGTAATTTATCAATTCAAGTTGAAGTTGGAAAGCTCAACAGGGATCGACTTCAACCATCTGGAACAAGGTACGAGGCCTGATCCTTTAGTGTTAGACATTTATTTTCTATTGCATATTGGAAAGGATTGATTTCTGGAGTCAAGTTGTCTGTTGTTATACCCCAAGCCATAGGAATTTCTCTCCGTAATAGAATTGGTGACTCCACTGGGGAGTTCCTAGTAGTTGTCCTTTGGGGGTTGTTCTATCGGCATTCAATGACTTTGAATTACTCTTTCTCTCTTGTTTTTGTGTGGGGTCTGGGGGCATGTTTGCCTGGTAGTGTCTGATTGGTGTGAATTTTGTCTTAGCTTGTCTGTTTTCCTTGATTTTTATGCACCTTTCTTCCTGTACGTGAGTTTTTAACTCATAGTTGCATATACACATGAGTTTCTCTGTGATTTCCACGTATACACGCGGGTTTACTGTGAACAATCGTGTATGCCCTTAGTTTTTCCTTTTATGGGAAGTTAAATGGTTGTTGGGTGAAGTTTAATGATTGCTGAGTCTCCTTTGACACTAGTTGAGTGTGTTTATACCTTTGTTTCTGACCAAAGACATTTTTTTTAGGCTAATTTTTTTTTTTAAAAGAAGGTTCTTGTCATTGTATTTTTTTATTTTTTGTTTGGGATTAGTGCATTAGATTTCTTTTACCTTAGTGCTTTGATTGAGTGCTGTTTGAGTGTTCTTACAGAGTCTATGGGTTGTAGAATCATTCTTTTGCTTTTTGTATCTCATTTTATTTCAAAAAATCCAAAAACATTTGCTTATCATCATGCATTGCATTTTGCATTTTGCATTGTACTTGCATTAGATTTGCTTTGGAGTACTAGTTAGGATTTCATATAGGAAATCTTGTATTCATAATTTGAAGAAAAAATGTGCATTTCACGTAGTAGCATACCCTATTTTCATGGACACAATGCATTTGCATTGATTGTTAGGTGTGCATTTTACTTCATGTTGTGTCATAACACCATTAGTTGCACGGCCATATCCCTCTTTTGAGTAACAAAGCCAATTAAAATCAACGCTTAATTAAAATGAGCTACACTCTTTTCTTTTATAGGGTGCACCAACAATACTAGGTTTTAGGGTCTTGGAATAGTTCATTGTGAGTAAATTCTCAAAGACCACTAAACAACAACATGTATGTGTCTGTCTAGGTGAGTGTGTGAAATCCTTGGTATAACCAGTGTTTCTCAGGATCCTCCTCTCAAAAGGGAGTTAAGCACGATTCAGTGTGCACAGTTATTCATTGGGATGACCCCTAGTCATAACTGAGTAGCACCAGAAATATTTCCAAGATTGTATTCATATCTGGGGGCTCTTTCGAGAGTTTCAGGCTTTGCTACCCTACCCATACGGTCAATCCTGCTTGCGACTATCCACCTGAGAATTGATTATATTGAGGTGACCTTAGTGGCCTTACCTAGGATATTGAGGGGGTACTTTGCAGGGTTATTCTGCGGGTGTCCCGTCCAAGTTGGGGTTAGACAGCATAGTCGCTTTACGTGTTGAAGCTGAGGGCCACAATAATTGGTTACGTACCTTCGCTTGTTGTGTATGGGAGTCTCAAGCCTCTCCTAGGCGAGACATACCTACTTCATTTGGGAGCTCACTTATCCTGCCCTTGATTGCTTTCATTTGGCTTTAGATTTTATTGGTGATTGCTCTGTGCATGATAGATTGCCTAGGGTTTGCGTAAATAGAGAGTCTTTTCTATTTTTTTGAGTCATTGCGGATTCGGGTGCGACTCCTCGTCATTCTCATCGTTTAGCAGGACTTGCGCCTTCTACTTCTCCTCCTCCGTTGGGAGAGAGACATAGACAGTCCAGGCAGACTACTTCGCACATTGAGTCACACACCATGGGAGACCATATATAAGGTATTCCTGAACCACCTTCTCCCATTCAAGTGGAAGATGGGGAGTTTACTCCTACCTATGATCCATCACCTGACTTGGCTGAGTTAGGTCTTGTGATTTCTGAGATAGGAACCTTTCATGATAGACCTACTCAACCTAGGGTTGATTCCCCATTGACGCATTACCAGTATGGAATGCCGGAGAATGCAGAGACTCGTTTTGAACCCGCAAGCACTAGCTATGGTAGTTATGGTATGTCTGGTTTTCCCACACATTATTTGGCATTTCATGTCGAATCTGAGTTCGAGCCTAACACTATGCCTGGGGGCACTCTCATTCCTTACCATTTGGAGAGGTTTGGGAGCACTAGTCACATTGCACCTTCCATCCTGGTGGTGGAAGTTACATCACATATTCCTCCTAGTTCTAGGGTTAGTGATCCTATTAGAATACCAGATCTAAGATGAGTGGCTATAGGGAATAGTACGTACATTATTACATAGATCCCTCCATCCTCTGTCCCTAGTTCTTCAAATGTTCACCCTCCACCTCATTCACGTAGTCCTTCGGGCCGAAACACTACTACGAGTTATGTACATACTGCGGTTAATAGACCGGTTGTGTCTCAACTTCATGTACCGCTCATTGTTTCGGGAGGTCATGCTCATACTTCTAGAGGTCACATTCCTACTTCCGGAGCATATGTTCCTACTTACGGAGTGTCTCATGGGACATCTCATGTGATGACTTATGGGCCCTATTATGGGACACAGTATGGATAGGGTTCTTCACCTTATGGGGGCGGGTATCAACAACCTACTTACTCTCCTAATTACGGCTTCGTGGCTCCTAATAGTCAAGGTCCACCATACTATGGTGCTTCCATGCCACCCTATACGGGTCAAATGGGAGGAGGGCACTATGGCTAAGGCCATGGTGGTAATCAGACCTATATGAATTAGAATTATCAGGGAGCGGTCCATTGACCTCATCATCCTAGGCTCCCTTTCCTCGCAACATTGAATATTTTTGACTTGTCGAGATTGACGAACGATCATGTAGCTCATGACCCGGCTTGGCCGGCTGTCCCTACTAAGCTTCCCTCGGACATACCTAAGCTTGAGGGCAAACTGGGAGAGGATCCGAGCGAACACATTACTACGTTTCACCTATGATGCTCTTCGAATTCCTTACATTAGGACTCCATCCGTTTAAGGCTATTTCAATACACCCTTACAGGGCCTGCCATGAAATGGTATATAGAGCTACCTAGGGGGGCATTCACTTTGTTCGATGACCTAGCGATGACTTTTCTTAACCACTTCTAGCTACTAGTGTGTTATGACATTGGTACTGAAATCTTGTTGACATTTCGACAGGATAAATCCACACATATCTCAAATCATATTCAAGAATGGTGTAGATGGAAGAGGTTAATTAAAGCCTTTATACCGCCGGAGTTCCTCCTCGAATGGTTCCTTAAGTCGTTATTGCCATATATAGAAAAGGATGTTTCTACATCCGGAGTGCAGAATGAGGAACAAGTGATTTTTAGGGCACAGGAACTGGACTTGATTTATGCTCAGTCTGATTTGTTATATGAGATTATTCCCAATGCTCCGCGTTCTAGTTTCGACCCCAAAGTCAAACCTAGACCACATGCCGATGGCATTCTTGGTTGTGCAAGTGTGAAACCTACGGATTCGGTTGCAAAACAGGTTAGTCAATTGTCAATCAACCAATCTACTTTGGGACAAGCTACAGCTTTGTCTCAACCCGCCCAAATGGTGAGTGTACTTTCAATGCAATCGTCAGACCAGAAGGGTAACCAGCAGCCCGGACGGAATAGAAAAAAGGGTAAGAATAATCATAAGGGTGGGAATAAGAATGAGAATGCTAATAGTAATGATAAGAATGGCCCTAATGCTGGGGGGGACAAGGAAGCTAAACGTAAGGTTAAGTTTCCTTGCAAGTTATGGAAGGACGATCACCTCACTTACTTGTGCCCTCATATTGATGAAGCCTCGAGATTCTTGGCACAGGGCCCAGTTGTGCTAACTAACCCTTTACCTCAAAATATAAAATCGAGGTCCCATTTATAGTATGGTGGTGATCAAGATCCATCGAAGGGTAGTAGTCGTGGTTGCATTAACATGGTACGTATTGTGAAAGTTGTGACCCGTGTGAAGGACTATGGTTCATCACAACCCAGCCTAGGCAAAGAGCCTAATCCACCAAGGTCCTCTTTTCGTATTGAGAAACCTATGGATAAACCTGAAGCTGCACCTTTCATTCCTAAGGGAGTCCTTAAGCATTTGGGGCACAATCCTAATTCCCAAGCCACCCAAAACTATTCAGTTGTCAAGGATTTGGGCCACACTCCTTGTGCGATGTCTGCATTGGAAGTGCTTCAGAGTTGTCCTTCGCAAAGGAAGGTGTTTCTTTCTACCCTTGGTGTGAATGATGATGAATTTTCCTTCGTGATTAAATTTGAAACCATGGGAATGCAGCCTCGCTTGCCTTACTATGTGTCTCTTTTGATTCATGTAGAATGTCTTAATATGACCGTTAAGCGCATTGTGATTGACGAAGGCACTGCCGCTTCTGTGATGTCTTTATCATGTTGGAAAGGTCTAGGTTCCCCTGAGCTGTCTAAATCAATGACCATGTTAACGGCATTTGATGGGAGATTGTTTAGGCCGCACGACATCCTTCCTTCCCTTAAAGTCCATTTGGGAGGGAAGACCATTACGATAGAGGTCGAGGTGGTTGATGCACCCCCTGAATACAATCTCTTGCTGGGTAGGAATTGGATGTACAATATGCAAGCCGTTGCTTCTTCCCTATTTCACATTGTATGCATTCCACATAATGGGAAGATAGTCACGATTGATCAAATGACATTCAAGAATCCGTTTGTTACAACATCTTCAGGAGCTTTGATCCTGATCATTGAGCACTCTCAGCCGGCAACTGGGAGTGTGGGTGTAGGCATGTATCCATCCCTCATGGGAAGCTTTAGTTGTCTTGCACCAATTCTTATGATAGGGTTTAGTTCCAGTGAGGTTTCAACATCTATGAGATCGATGTCTTTTCGCACAATTCATATGGAATATCCTTGTATTTTTCCTACACCGAGTACTCCAAGTGAGCCCATCGTGACAGACGTGTCGTTTCCTACAACTATTATAGCTTATCAAGCTAATCTCAAGTGTGTTGCAGTGCCTAGTCCTTCCTCTTTGCGGACGGAGGAGGAGGACCCTTATGTGCTTTCGACATGGGCAGTGCAGTCTTCTCACGTGCATGATTGCCTTGATATGGTTTTCCCTTCAGATGAAGCAATTATTGAGGCTATGTCAGGAGTTGAGCCACCATGGGAGGAAATCCATCATAGATCGTACTTTCTTCCTGAGCTTGACCGCTTGGAGCGTGAGGACTTTAGGGAAGTTCTTAGTGCGAGAGTTGGTAGTCCTATGGTTCCGTTAATCTCTCCTGGTCAGATGGCTGACAGAAACATGGTGAACATATCTTCAACGATTCCTATCAACATCTCTCACGATCCTGGCAGGATAGAGACTGTCTATATTGGGGCGGAATGTTCCCATGCTGAGATTCTAGAATACACCGAGCTATTTAAGGAATTCTATGATATTTTTTCTTGGTCCTATGACGAAATGCCAGGTATCGACCCTCGTATTGTTGAACACGAGATTAAGACTTATCCCAACGCTAATCCTATTCGACAACGCTTGCATGCGGTGAATCCTAGGAAAGCACCCGCGATTAAGGCAGAGATAGAGAAACTATTGAAATCCGGTTTTATCTATCCCATTCCCTTGATGGAGTGGGTTTCAAACCCCGTTCCGTTGGATAAGAAGCAGGGAGCAATCCACATATGTATCGATTTCTGTGATTTGAATTGTGCCTGTCCTAAGGACAATTTCCCCACACCATTTATCGATCATATTTTGGATGAGTGTGTAGGGAGTGAGGTTTTTTCCTTTGTGGATGGCTTTTCCGGATATAATCAGATACAAATTAAACCTGAGGACCAACATAAGACTGCATTTATTTGTCCTTGGGGAACTTTTGCATATCAAAAAATGCCTTTCAGCCTTAAAAATGTCGGAGCTACATTTCAGCAGGTGATGACCTTGATCTTCCATGATCTCAAGTCAATTATTGAAGTATTTTTTGATGACCTTGCTACTCATTCTCGTATGAGAATGCGTCATCCCTATCACTTGAGATTGGTATTCGAAAGATGGCAGCATTATTTGGTTAGGTTAAATCCTCATAAGTGCATCTTTTGTGTGAAGTCAGGTCGGTTGTTAGGATTCATCATTTCTAAAGAGGGTATAAGAGTCGACCCTCTGAAGGTTGAGGCAATACTTCAGTTGTCTCCCCCGAAGAATATTCGTCATCTTCAATGTTTGCAAGGCATGGCAAACTTCTTATGGAGATTTGTTGTCAACTTTGCTAATTTGACTAGAGTCTTCATGCGTCTATTGAAGAAGGACACCACCTTTTGTTGGGATGAGAGAGCCCAGGAGTCCTTTGATGCACTCAAGCAATCCTTAGCATCGGCCCCAGTGATTAATCCCCCATACTATAGCCGTGATTTTCTACTTTATGTGGCTGCGTCCATGGAGACGATTGGAATGGTTTTGGTTCAAGAGGATGAGGAGCTCCAAGAGCATGTCATATACTATCTGAGCTAGAACCTCATTGATGCAAAGATTCGTTATTCTTATGTCGAGAAGCTTGCTTTAGCTACCGTACATGCGGTTCAGCAGTTGAGACATTATATTATCCTTCGCCAGACCTTGGTTGTAGCCCATGTCAATCCGTTTCAATTCGTCCTCACTTAAAGTATGATTAGGGGAAAATATAATAAATGGATTGTCATTCTGCAAGAATTCGATCTTGAATTTGTTTCGGTAAAATCAAAGAAGTCTTTAATTTT
>LPNX011143672.1:8433-20321 GCA_001517045.1 Pseudotsuga menziesii
TGTTCGACTTTAAAGCTATGTGTGCCAAATTGGAAGATTTCTCTTATTCAGAAAACGTGGAGCTTAGGCTATTGGATAAGGAGATGTGCCATGTCCCAAATTTTTCATTGGTTCACAATGGATTAATCACATTTTCCATATTCATGAGAGTTTGTCAAATTTATGCTAAGGGTCAAATAATTGCCAAGGAGGAAAATTACTAGTTTCCTAGGTTGGGGTGGAAGCTTTGGGATTTGGAATAAGGGGGGAAATAAATGGTGTTTGAACATTAGAATGGAAAAAATATTTAATAAAAGAGTTAAATAAATAAATATAAGGGAAAATCAAAGTGACAATTGATCATGAAGACACATGGAGGATGTGGGACCCACACAAGCTAGATTTTCTATGCCACATGGCATCCTCCTCTTGCAATTTCGAATCCATGGGAATCCTAATGTTATTGGATGAGTGAAAAGGATAATACACTTTTCCATATGCATAATAGGTCAAATTTGGAAGGAAATGTAGCTTACATGGCAGAGGAAGAGTCATTTTGGAGCTAGTGAGACACTTGGACTAGATTCCCTAGCTCTATGATAACAATGATGAAGATTCTATGACACCTATGACACAAATCAGATATGAAGGCTGAAATATGACATATCTAGAATGTCAGGTCAAAATAGAGCATCCAAGAGGGTGCTAATGTGAGCTGGGTAAGCTCAATGGGTTCCCAGTCAAATTGGGGGAAGATGGAAGGCTAGGAAAGGAAGGACACATGGCAAATCTTGAGCACACACCCAAATTTGAATTGGCTTGAGTTTGTGGATGTATTGGTAACCTTATAAGTCTAATTATTTTTATAAAATACATAAATCAACCAAGAGAAGGGCTATTTTTCATTTGAGAAATTGTCATTTGTAAATTCTGAGAGCTAGTGGACGACTAGTTTTCTTGCCTTAGACAATTTCATGGGTGAAATATTCCCATCCAAGTTGGTGTTTGGAGATTCCACTCAGGTCTTTCATGGAGATTTAATAGATTTTTATCCACAGGTGTAAGCTATAGGGCATCTATTGGTTTCTTATATTGTGCCACTTTCTCTCAACCATTTCCAGTTTTTATGGCATATTCTTGCACACTGAGGGATTGTGCTTTGGGTGAGCTATTGATCTCTTTGGGGAAGCTTATAATGCCCAATTATTTTATGTTCTGATGTAAATTCTCTATATTTCAATTTCAGAATACTATCAGGTTGAAATACCAAAATATTTCATGCAAAAATGTTAAACAATGAAGAAATAGTGTAATTTCCCCCACTATCTTGTTGTAAACCATTGTAATGCTAGTTATTTAGAATTGGTATAGATTTTAACTGTCCATTATTGATTGTAATAATCTCAATATGATATTTTCTTCATTCTTAGAAATTATCAGGTTGAAATATAAAATGTTTGTATGAAAAGTGATTATTAATGAGCAAACAATGATCATTTCCACACTACATTGATGTATGCTATGATAATGTTGATTATTTAAAATGGGAGAATGTATATATGATATATTTGTGATTAATTTACTTTAATTTATTATTATTACAAGTTTCACATGCATCACTTAATCATTCGAGGTCATTTTGCTCAGTTTAATTGCATTTGGGGAAGATTTGGTGCCATTTCCCCAAGGGTCGAACTAGTGATTTTGTAGCTGTTTGGGAGAGGGTAATAACAGCTTGTACAAATTGAATAATTATTCATATGAGACATTAACAATTTCCCATAAAAATCCTCTACCTCTATTCAGACATCACATGAGTATGAAGAATTTTCTATTGAAAATACTGAATATCATTTCGAGAAACATTCTACCTTGGAAATGAAACAAAGAGCATCTACTGATGTATCATTCAACTATGAAGGAGTACCTACTGATGGGTTCTCACAACTCTATGTTGGTGACATAGAGATCATATTTCAAAATGTTGCTGCAAGCCAAATTTCTAGTAAACATTAAAATGAAGACCTTGTAGCAATTGAAGAAGAAACAAGATCAACTTCCCTATCACCACTTGAGCTTCATGAAGTTGGTCCAAGCAAGAACGAAGAAGATGAGGAGGTTCATTTGAAAGAGACTCATTTTCTTGAAGGGTCCTTAAATATGAATGAAAATAATATCCAATTGGCCCTTAGAATACTCCATGACACTCGAGCATTAGTGTCAAATTCTTGTTGGATAGCTACTATGATTGGAGGAAACATCCTTCCTTGAAGACATGGAGAATATTCAAAGAGCAATGCGCCACATATAAGGTAATTTCATGTCTTTTATTTTGTATAGAAACCATTTGTTTGAGATTAATGAATTGTTACATGATTCATACTTGAATAATAATGAGGATAATCATAAGCTCACAATTTAAAATGAGAAACTTCTTGGAAAGTTTCAAGATACTTGTTTTTCCTCCTATGTTTCAAATTGTCAAATGGTAGATTGTTTGGAGGATTCTCATGACATGGTAGATCATGATAAATGTGGAAATTTGAATTTGCTTAGTTTTTTTGAAGAATATCTTGATCAGATCCAAACACTTGATGTGGTGGAAGACGAACTTGAATTGTCTCTTGATGAAGGTTATGCAATTTTTAAAGAAGAGCATGATTCCTTTACATTGGAACCCATCTATGACAAAGGTTTCACACTTTTGAAGGAGATGCATGATACTACCCATATGGATCCTTCACATGATGAAGAATCTGCACTTTTTTATCCTTTGGGTGAGTTAGTTCATTCTCCTACATCCTACAATTCCATGTTTTGCAGCATTAGTCTCAATGAAGTAGCGGTGAAAGAGTTTTTTATGGCGCCATATGAGGAGTATGGAACTCCTAGATTTAATTTTTATGATTACATGGTTAGAGCACACTATTATTCGCATTTGCAGAAGCATCCTTTGTTACTTTATGATGATGCACATCTACATGGATGCACCTATGATGTTCACTTGAGTCCCTTGGAGACTCATGATTTTCCTTGTTCTTTGCCTAGTCTATTTGATGTTGGAGGAACTTCATCCCACACTTGGGTGAAGAGATATATTATTGAAGAACATTATTATTGGCAGAAACACCCTCTATTATTTCATGGTGATATACATATTCATGGTTGTATTGATAAGACGTCTTTGAGCCACTTGAAGTCTTCATGTTTTCTTTTCTCCTTATTTGGTTTAGATTTTCGTGGAGATTCTTCATTCACTTCTTGGATGAAAGAATACATGGCTGAATATTTTGATACATATCACATCCTTTTGGAGAAAAATTATATTACATGGGATCCTCACCTCTGTCATTGGAGCATATTTGATTGGTCACTTGAAGCTTTTATTCACTTGGCAAATGGTGGTCCACTTACTTGGAGGTATAAGCACTTTCATGAGTTTTTGATGAGGCACCTCCTTTATGTACATTTTTATTATGTTGTTATGTACTTTGATGATATATATTATGTAATCATGATGTTTCTAAGAATTCATACAAGAAAATGGGATCCCAAAATTCTCTTTCCTAATGGTATGGGTTGGAGAGCAATCTTAATAGTTGGAGTGCAATATAAGCAATGGGACCCTGGGATAGTTTTTAGTCCCATTGATTTCAATTTTTTTAGGAAATAAGCTGTATGGGAGATGTGCTCCCCACTTAATAAATTTATTTTAATCAGAGTATTGCAACAGCAAGCATGGTGGTTCCTCTCAAAAATATTCATGGAATTTCAAAGACTCAAAGTTGGGAAACACAACTTCATAGAACCATATAGAAAGCAGGTTATTCAACACCCATGTTTGAAATTGCTTGAGGAAAAGCAATAGTGGGAAGAGAGGATTTGTCATGTCCCAAATTTTGCATTGGGTCACAAAGGCCTAATCACATTTTCCATATTCATGAGAGTTTGTCAATTTAATGCTAAGGATCAAATAATTGTCGAGGAAAATTACTAGTTTCCTAGGTTAGGGGTGGAAGCTTTGGGATTTGGAATAAGGGGGACAGTAAAATTTTCCACATTCACCATAGGTCAAATTCGGAAGTAAATTTAACTTACATGATGGAGGAAGAGTCATTTTGGAGCTAGTGAGACACGTGGACTAGATTACCTAGCTCTATGGCAACAATGATGAAGATGATATGACGCCTATGATACAAATCAAATTTGAAGTCTGACATCTGACATGTATAACATGTCAGGTAAAAATAGAGCATCAAATATGGAACTCATGTGATTTTGGTAATATGAATGGGTTCGTACTCAAATTGGGGAAGATGGAAGGCTCGGAAAGGGAGGACACCTGGAAAATCTTGAGCACACACCCAAATTCAAATTGTCTTGAGTTTGTGGATGGATTGATAACCTTAGAAGGCTAAGTATTTTTATAAAATCCATGAATCAAATAAAAATAAGTTCTTTTGTTCATTTTAGAAATTGTCATTTGTGAATTGTGAGAGCTAGTGGATGACTAGTATTCTTGACTTGGCCAATTTCGAGGGTGAAAGATTCCCATCCAAGTTGCTGTTTGGAGAGGCCACTCTCAAGTATTTCATGGATATTTAATGGATTTTTATTTGTAGTTGTAATATACATGGCATCTCATTGTTCCTTCTATTGCAGCACTTTCTCTCAACCATTTCCAGTTTTTATGGCATATTCTTGCTCATGGAGGGATTGCGCTTTGGGTGAGCTATTGATCTCTTTGGGGAAGATTCTAATGCCACATTATTTTATGTACTGATGTAAATTATATTTAATTTAAATTAATAATACTCTCAGGTATAAATACCAAAATATTTCATGCAAAATTGTTAAACAATGAAGAAATAGTGTCATTTCCCCACTATCTTGTTGTAAACCATTGTAATGCTAATGATTTCGAATTGGGATAGATTTTCATTGTCCATTACTGATTGTAATAATATAAATATGATATTTTATTTATTATTATAATTTATCCGGTTGAAATATCAAATGTTTGTATGGATAAGTGATTATTAATGAGCAAACAATGACGAGTTCCACACTACATTGATGTATGCTATGATAATGCTAATTATTTTGAATGGTATAATTTATATATTATATATTTATGATTAATGGACTTTAATTTATGATTATTACAAGTTTTAGGTTCATCACTTAAGCATTCGAGGTCATATTACTCAATTTAATTGCATTTGGGGGAGATTTGGTGCCATTTCCCCAAGGGTCGAATTAGTGATTTTGTAGCTGTTTGGGAGAGGGAAATAATAGATTGTATAAACTGAATAATGATGCATATTGTTATAGAGATTTTCACCCCACTAGGTGAATCACACATTGTATGGCTTTCCCTTGTCCCGCTGCAGACTCTTTAGACCCAATGGACCACATTTTATCCTTTGATGTATCATTGGCCATCCCTAAAAATATGTTAAAAATGATATACGCGGATTTTACCCATATAACCGCGTACATACGCGGATATATCCCCGATAATCGCGTACATCAGGATGTGTGCATAAATCCAAATCCTTTTGGACTTTTCCTTGACTTGGATCCGACTCATTCGACTCTTGGCCTTACATATGCCTTGAGATCGCTCGGATTCGACCCTTCATTATCCCATGTGAAGCTATATAAGGAACCCTTTGGTTACGGAGAGATCGCTCGGATTCGACCCTTCTCTCCGTATGTACGCGGTTATATGGGTAAAATCCGCGTATATCATTTTTAACATATTTTTAGGGATGGTCAATGATACATCAAAGGATAAAATGTGGTCCATTGGGTCTAAAGAGTCTGCAGCGGGACAAGGGAAAGCCATACAATGTGTGATTCACCTAGTGGGGTGAAAATATCTATAACACATATGAGACATTAAAAATGTTTCTTAAAAATTCTCTTCCTCTGTTCATAAATTAGAGTGGTTTTTGGAGCATTTGAGAATCCATTTCCAACATTTACCCAGGGGGAATTGGAGCCCCAATTTGCTAGTAAAGCCTCCTACCTTTACCAAAATATTAAAAAAAAAAAGAAGTAATTGGAGGGTAATAAATCATTCCTGGACATCATATTCAAGTCCTAATATCATTCATATACCTTCCAATAACATTTGGGATCATCTGGGTCAATTTGGAGATCTAGACATCAAAACTAGTCAAGGGTCGAAATTGGGGAAAAAGTGAAAAATTGGTCATTTAATAGAAAATATTAAAATGGGACATTACAATATGATCAATATGGATATTCCAGCTGCTGATAAATGGAATATAGTTGAAAATTATGATAAAACGAAGTACAAGTTGCGCCAATGAAGACATGAAGATCACGTAGATTTTACAACTGAAGATTGATTTTAGTTATTTAGTTTGTATTTAGAAGCAGTTATTAGTCAAGAAGTGTCGATGAAACATGTAAAAAAATTTGGAACTACTTTTAGCAGTTAATTATTTCCTTGAGCTCATGGGGAAATGTATAAATAATTCTACATTTTATGAGAAAAGGGTGGAAACCTGTGAGACTTTAGCGTTATGTAATTTTGAGATTTGTCTTTAATAAAAGTTGTAGAGCCGAATGCTGGACTTTGAATGAAAAGATTCATGTATATTTCTCAATTATAGTCTGTGATTTCTCTTGTTTATCTGCATGCCCTTCTTTTTAACCTTTCCATTATGTTTTATTTCATATTTGACATAAGTGTGTGATAGTTTTCAGAATTCATACTTCGTCATGCTACGACTATCGTTTTAGATATTCATAAATCATTTCTACCAAAGTTAATGCAAAATTCATCTAGTTGGTGCTCTGTGTTAATGTATTGTCATCATTTCTTCCTTATCACTAGACCAAAAACATATTGACCCTAACCAAAGTATTATCTTTCTTTTGCAGACATTTCCCATGCAAACTGCTCTATGTTTCTTGATAATTGTGACTCCATATCCCAATGTACCCTTATCTTGTTTCAACCACAATAATATCTGAATTTCATTTCATGTCTATATCTGGTCTTTTTATATATCTGTGAGATATCCCTATCTAGAGACAGAGAATCCAGCTCCCTCTCTTAAAGTGGTTATGTTGTTACCTCGGGGTTCACCTTCCACAACCTTGGGTGCGATTCTTAGTGCTAACAATGATGATGATGATGAAGATGATGATGATGATGATGCTAATGATGATGCTGCTAATGATGATGATGATGATGATGATGCTAATGATGATGATGGTGATGACGGTGATGATTATGATGATACCATTGATGATGATGATAATGATGATGAGGAGGAGGAGGATGAAGATGGTGATGATTATGATGATACTATTGATGATCATAAAGATGAAGATGATGATGATTGTGATGATTCTAATGAGGATGAAGATGATGATGATTGTGATGATTCTAATGTGGATGAAGATGATGATGGTGATGATGATTGTCATGATGATGATGATTATGATGATAATAATGAAGAGAATACATGATTATGATGCCCATGATAACAGTGAAGATGATGATGATGATGATTGTGATGATAACATTGTTGATGATGACGATGATTATAACATTGATGATGATCAGGGTGAAGTCAAGGATGATGTCGATGATGATGATGGTGGTGGTGGTGGTGGTGGTGGTGGTGATGGAAATGATGAGGAGGAGGAGGAGGAGGATGAAGATGATGATGATTATGATGTTTCTAATGAGTATGAAGATGATGATGAGGATTCTAATGAGGATGAAGATGATTCTTAGTTGTTGCAACAATGTGCTTTGAGTTTTTAGTTACATTTCCTATTGAGTTGCTGAAACAGATGATTAATTAGGAATATAATTGTTGAATAGTTGACTATGTAGTGTGTGAATTTATTTCTAGAAGCATGCCATCAAATTCAAGAATGATTGTTGTTACAACTATTTTCTGTCACCTGATTTGATTAATGTTTATCTTCGTTTGTTGTTGATACTGGTAGTGATGTGTGATTTTATTGAATGAAAATATTGTTTTGGAGTGTTTTAATTCCAGAACAGCTTTACTTACAACAATAGATTGGATTTAACCTCTTGAAAAAGTAAAACTAGATAATTATTCTATGAATTATTGTGATTTGAAGGATTGTGAACCTTTTTATTCTTAAAGATTGAATTATCATTAAGGATTGGATTGATCAGTGGTATAACATAGTATTAGGTTGCAAGTTTTTTTTTTGAATGAACATGGTGATTTATGATTATCATTTATTGTGTGTTCATGCATATATTTTGTGTAGTTTCCTTTGAAATAATGATACTTCCCTGGGTTGACAATTTATATTGAGCACTTTGTTTGTGAATTAATTAGCGATTATAGTGACCAAAAACTAATCTATGAATTAATTAACACTAAAAATAGAGGAAATTAGTAAAACAAATTATACCATATGAAGATGCAATTAATACATTACATACCTTAGGAGTTCTATGAAATAAGTGTTTGATCAACCATTGAAAACATTCAAGTTCACCAACAACAGTATAGAATATAGATGATTTGTTGTTGAGCCTTCGTAAATAGGTTCTTGGGACTTCTCAAGTAGAGAACCATCATGAATATCATGGAGGTTTTCCTCATCCAATGGAGAAAATGTGCCTTGGATCAATCTATTTATCTCATATTTGTCATTTTTATCAATAAAGTCATCTTTGTCCATCGGATCATTAAGAACTCGATCCTCAATATTCTAATATCACTGTTCATCACCGTGTAAAGTAGTATTTCTACTATTATGTGGAAAACAACTCTATGGATATCAACATTTAGGGGGAATTTTCTTTATATTTACAAACAATGTAATAACATTAGTGTATAATATACAACACATATATTTAAAATGATAAAACATTTTGTGAATACATGATTAGTACTATTACAAGAAGTACATTATGTAATTGATAACATCTTACCAAGGGATGATATTCATACCCCCCTTCAATATTCCCCTTCTCCTTACAATGTTTTCCAAATGTTTTTCTTAAAATTCTTCTTGTTCGCAAACCTTTTCAATCATTGCAAGGGAAATAACACCTTCCATCACCCTTCGCCTCCAATGCTTCCTTAGACTCAACATACCTCTCATTATTTTCTTCCCAACTTTATTTATTTGACATTATAATATCCTATAAGAACCAACAAAACTCAATCAATATATAAGTAAATTGAATAGAGTATATATATATTAAAGGAGACAGAAAATTAAAGGATGTTGCATGGAAAGTGAAAAGTCTAATTAGTAAATTTCCCTCGGTGGTCTTTAAAAATAAATCATGTATCTATCAAATTATAAGCGATAAATCTATATAAGTATTAGTATTGAGGAGAAAATGAATAGTCGACTCACTTTATGTATGGCCCCACACATAAAAGGAGACAAAGAATTTAAAAAAACTAACCTGGAAACCAAAGGAGATCAAAAATTTGATGTGTTACAGGACTCTTGAAATCACTGATCAAACAATCAACAGATAAATTGTTGTAGCTATATCAAATAATTTGTTGAAATATGAAATAAGATCATGTATTTATAGATCAATGATCATGGCAGTTCAAGCGAAAATGTACAACGATCATATTCCAACAATAAAAAAATGTCAATGATTGTTACTGTGATGACCATTTATGTTGCACATGTTAAGTTTACCATTGTTATAGCGCTGAAACTTGTGCTTCCATTGTTACAGTGACAAACAACTCATATATATCTCTATTGATACAAACATTCATCACTATAGTGAAAAAATGTTATTATTGTCGCTACAGCAATGATTACCAAGGGCCATAACATTTTCTTTTCAAAAATTTTATCTGTTTATCCATGAATTTTTTTATTTTAACTTGTTCGTGCGAATTTTTCATGGAACTTTTGAGTCATATGTACTAGTGATTGTAACAACAAGCATAGTAAGGTGCTTAAGTGTAGTGGGAAGAAATTATTCTACAAAGGTTGTTAAGAGAAAGAATATCCATAATTGGAACAGTCCCAAGCGGTAGATCTAGAAGATACTACGCTAAAAAATATCTTGCCATGCATTGGCCAACATTACCAGTCCTCAAACTCTCGGGATATAAGGATATATAAAAAAATAAAAAGGTAGTGTTTACAAATTAAAAACACTAACCCGTAACTTCATTAATTACAAATTAGTGAAAATTCTCAATTTCTTTATATATCCAACACAAAAATATAAAGTAATGATTGCATATGGAGACCTACCATAATTTGTTTAGGGAAGTTACATGGTATTAAGCTTACTATGGGGGATTATTTGTTGGATAGTCCAATGATTTAAATCTAAATGTGTGGTGTTTATGTTTTACTAAGGGTCTAGTGGATACAATCATTTGGAAATAGTGGGTATTAATTTTTAGGAACTTTTCATGAGCTTCTCCTTGGAATGAAAGGAACTTGACCTCAGACGAATTCTATGGAAAAAAAATTCTAGCTAGGTGTTCAAGCATCTATACCCTCTACTGTAGTGGATTTCCAATAAGTTATTAGCAATAATTCCAAGGTTTTTGAAAATATTTTTAAAGTATTTCCACCTACTTGAGATCATGACCATATTATTAATTTTCCACTAGGAAGTGTACAACCAAACATAATACCATATAAGTACCCATATGCACAAAAGACTAATATTTAAAATATGGTTCAAGGTTAGATGCTAACACCATTCAACATAACCAAGGTGATTTATTTTCACTAGTGGATGGTTTTTTAAAAGCAATGTTAATGGAATATTCCTCCAAAATATAGGGGGCTCAATAAGATGACCATTAAAGATAAGTCTCCTATTCTTGATATTAATGAATTATTAAATGATTTGTATGGAGAAAATTTATTTACCAAATTGGATCTTTGTTTTGGATATCATTAAATATAAATGATGAAAGAATACATTCCTAAAATAACCTTCAAAGCATATGAAGGAAATTATGAATTTTTGGTGATGTCATTTGGCCTTACTAATGCAACTTCAATATTTCAAAGATTGATTGATTATATTTTTTAACCCTTCCTCAAATAAATTGTGTTAGTATTTTTTAATGATATATTAATATATAGAAAATATTGGGAAGAGCATGTACAGCATGTTGGCATGGTCTTAAAACTATTGGAGGAACACCAACTATATGCCAAGCCTTCTAAGTGCACCTTTGGGGTTTGAGAAATGGAATATTTGGGTCATATTGTATCTCATGAAGACGACAGAGTGTACCCTATAAAATTAAAATCTATCGTGGAATGGCCAATTCCTAAAACCTTGAAGAAGATTAGAGGATTATTAGGATTTACGGGCTATTGTTGTAAGTTCATTAAGAATTATGGTCAAATATAAACACCTCTATCAAGGTTATTGAGAAAAGAGGAATTCCATTCATTAACTTTGGTCAAAGATTTTATTCTAGAATGTGATGCCTTAAGACATGGCATTGGTGCAGTTTTAATGCAAAAAGGAAAGCACCTATCCTTTGAAAGTTCCCAAGATAAAGGAAAAATCTTACTCAAACCACTTTATGGAAAGGAAATGTTGGACATATTACATATAGTTAAGAAATGGCGCCCTTACCTAATAGGAAGACACATCAGGTATGGATTTATCATGACAATATTAAGTGCTTCTTGGAAAAACAAGTATCTTTAGAAGAGAAAAAAATGGGTTACAAATATGCTAAGTTGTGACTTTGAAATCATCTAGAAATAAGGAAAAAATAATGTGTTCATAGACACACTTTCGAGAAAACAAAATGGTATATAGTGCTTACTTAGTTATATTTTCATTATGCAATATGATTGGATGGGATAAGTAAGGAGAGAATGGAAGTAGGATTAGAAGGCATTAA
>LPNX011143672.1:23630-37459 GCA_001517045.1 Pseudotsuga menziesii
TTGTAATTTCAACGATATACATCACTTTGCAACTTTAATGATCTTCATCTTCCATTATATATTGTCTTCACACATCTCGGTGCAAGGTATCTCTCTAATTTACACATTGACTCCTTATCTTCTTCATGCTTTTGATCATTTGCATCTCTGATGTATATACTTTTGCTAAATCAATGAGCCATTGATACCCTAGAAAATAAAAACTTGCAAAATAAAAATATCATTTCTTCTTCATCTTCAAGTGTACCACAATATCTCCATATCTTGTTTATATATACTATTATTTCTCAATATATTTGTCCACACATTGAGATTTATATAATTCAATGATGACTCTACTTCCTTCTTGTTGCTAGGGTTTTTGCCCTAGCTTGTACGAATGAGTACCTACTAAGGACAATGGATTCCTTAGTAGCAGTTCAATGATGTATGAATTAAAAGCTATAAGTGAATTAAAAACTAAATTTAAACATTCATGAAGCAAAAACAGTAGAAAGTAAATAATGACCTTTATTGATGTTACCTCCGATGTGGAGGTTGGTGAAGTCCGTTGCGCTGGTCCGATGTCGGTGGCTCCAAGCTTCAAGCTGCTTCTTCTCTTTCTCCAATGGTGGAAATGGGCCAAAAGGGGCTCTCACGGTGAAAGTATCTTCAATGGTGAGCTAGGGTTTCACGAGCAATTTTGGCAGAGGCAGGATACTTGTGATTGTGGATATTGAATAAGGGGTCTCCATCACTTATTTATAGTTGGAAACCATGCGGTTTCAGGTTTAGGGTTTGCTGATTAGGGTTTCAGCTTTTTAGGGTTTTTTCCTCTTTTTCTCATTATTTTATATTTTTTATTCCTTTTTGCTTTTTTGGAGGAATTTTGGATATTTTTAGAGGAAAAGAGGGTTTTATGGCCTTTTGGAGGATTTTTGCATGGTTTTATGGGTTTTTGATGGAAATATGGTGGGAAAATGGACAAATGAGCCATGTAATGGGGTAGATGAGGTAGTGAACCTTTTTTGGGTGATAACAGATTGCCCCCTGATGTGCGAGGGAAGGAGATCATCGTATGGCCGATGGACATCATAAGTCATATTTGGTTTTCCTGGGGTGTGGAGAAGAGAAAGAAACAGCTGAAGTCCGGAACGCCGATCTCGAACCACCTGCAAGGACTGAAAAGTACATAACCTCAATAATGGATGAGGAATCATCTGATCATCTGAACGAGGCGGGAATTCCCATGCTCATATCAGGATATAGCATAGTAATAACAAGGAGGTCCAAAATATGGGGACCTGAACATACACATATCCTCAAATACTGAATGAGGAAGAATCTCAATAGATGGACGAGGCGGGCATTCCCATGCTCGTATCAAGATACATAAAAATCACTGTGAGGCCCAAAATGAAGGACCTGTAGTAGATAATCACTGTGCATATCATGAGGGTCCGGAAGGGACACAAATCTAGAACATACTGCTG
This sequence comes from Pseudotsuga menziesii, assembly GCA_001517045.1. NCBI lineage: Eukaryota > Viridiplantae > Streptophyta > Pinopsida > Pinales > Pinaceae > Pseudotsuga > Pseudotsuga menziesii. The sequence goes on from LPNX011143672.1 coordinate 25,103, forward strand.
AGCTGGCCATGTCTGAGCTAAAAAAAACTGATACACTGGAATGGCAGCAGTGCTACTGAATGTGGTTCTGAAGGAACTGATGCGCTGCTAGATCAGAGTGACAAGGGTCACACTTGTAATGGTACACTGATCTGGAACTGAACTGGGTACTCAAAGAAGCATAGAATTGAATGGCTTTCGAATACAATCGTCAACGCAGCCCGGACATCCACGGGAACATATAACTGGGCGTTCCGAAGTGACTCACCAATGTGCTAGAGTCGGGGGAAATCCGGGGTCTTTGACAAATCATGGACTGGATAGGAATCCTGCGCGATTCTCAACGATGCGATCAATGTGTTGAAGTCTAACAGGTGAGAAACAACCATTCGGAGAGGCAATAATGATTCCTCCCGAAATGGTCCGTAGGCACGCACCACAGATGGTGATGTGTCCAAGGCGCAGGGACCTCTGGGTCTATCCTCTGGAATAGAGGAGTTGTCGTCGACAGAGGGAGACCTGCAACTATCAAGGCAATGATGTTTCCTTGACAGGAGCGCGAGGTGTAAAACCGAGCTGTGATAGTACTGATGGCAAGAGTGATAAACGGGTGGGACTAACTGGGCAAGTAGAGTGGGTGGACTCAAACTTCCTTTGTTCAGAGTATGATGGCGGGGATGATCGGGCAGCATATGAAACTGACTGGGGGTAAAGGGATCATAGCTATATAGGATCTGAGGGTGACTGGGCTGAGGTAAACTGAAGCTGTGGTAAAATGATGGGAGATTGCAGAATACTCTGAACAAAGGCGACCTTATCTGGGGTGCTGCCGAGAGGATTGATCATCGCGCCTAGAGACGCGGGGGAAAAAATGGCACTGTCCTGCGGATTTTACGAGCCCAGGACAGTTCATGCTTGTGGTTGCTTTCAATTTTAAGGAGTCTGAAAGCAAATAAGAAGACTCTGAATTGATGGAATGGTACTGTCGTGTGGATTTTACGAGCCCATGACAGTTCATGCTCGTGGTTGCTTTCAATTTTAAGGAGTCTGAAAGCAAATAAGAAGACTCTGAATTGATGGAATGGTACTGTCGTGTGGATTTTACGAGCCCATGACAGTTCATGCTCGTGGTTGCTTTCAATTTTAAGGAGTCTGAAAGCAAATAAGAAGAATCTGAAGTAATGGAATGGTACTATCGTGTGGATTTTACGAGCCCACGACCGTACATGCTCGTGGTTGCTTTCAATTTTAAGGAGTCTGAAAGCAAATAAGAAGACTCTGAATTGAGGGAATGGTCAGGCAAGGAGGAAGTGTTCGATGAAGGAACATGTATGAGGACCAGAACTGAGGTTAAGGGGGAACACTGATGGGCTTCCTTGCGGGGTGGATGAAGGGTGTCAACATAAGGAGACATTTGCAGTATGATAGGAGTGGATGGCTCATGTAAAATAATTGGATGACGACCGATGTGGCGCGCAAATTAATGCGGCAAGGTGTAGGGACGCACTGTTGTATTTTTATTATGTGAGAGCGAGAAATGATCTCAAGCATCATCACGAGCTCGGAAAAATGAATCCGGTGATATAAAAAGTGTGAAAAACAGAGATCGGCCCAAGTGGCACGCAAACCGAGGCAACTATTGGTGTCTAAAAAATGGGCAAAAAATGATGAAGTAAAAAAGATGCAACGAGGTGACCATTGGGATGATCTTGTCGTGCTGATTCTAATGGTGGAAACGGTTTGGAAAATGGATTCCGTACGGGTCCAGAATGGTCAAAATAAGAACAAAGTCGACAGACTATAAATAGTAAGTGGGCCCAACATGACACGTCATTTGTACTATTCGAGGTTGATTTGCGATTGGAGTGAACCAGAGCTTGTGTGTGATTTTTGGACGATCCGACTGGCGGATTCGATATTCGGGAGAGTCAGGTATTCTGTTAAACTTACACCTATTTGTTTTTTGGGTTGGGAGGGTTGGTGGGCCCCCAGGGGATGATATTGTACGGTCGACAGGGGTAGACCGCGGGTTTAGAGGTCAAAACCGCGGTCTCCGACCGCGAGTTTTGACAAGGACAGCCGCGGTCATAGACCGCGACTGTGGGGCTTGATAGCCACGGTCTGGACCGCGACTGTGGGGCTTCACAGCCGCGGTCTGGACCGCGACTGTTGGGCTTGACAGCCGCGGTCTGGACCGCGACTGTTGGGCTTGACAGCCGCGGTCTGGACCGCGATTGTTGGGCTTGACAGCCGCGTTCTGGACCACGACTATGGGGCTTGATAGCCACGGTCTGGACCGGGACTGTGGGGCTTGACAGCCGCGGTCTGGACCGCGGTTGTGGGGCCTGACAGCCGCGGTCTGGACCGCGACTGTGGGGCTTGACAGCCGCAGTCTGGACCGCGGCTGTTCTGGGTTATGTATGGGGGGGCAAGTCTGTTATTTGGACATGAGCCTAATGATACTTCTTTGTGTGATTTGCAGGATGCCACGGGTGATATGGCAGGAGAGAGAGATGCCAGAGGACCTAGTGACATCCATCCGAGATGACCGTCGGGTGTGGAGCATGCTGGGGCTCTTCGGACTACTGAAGTTCGCGGAGATCCCTATGATACGGTCAGCAGAGTTACTACTGAACTGATTGATCGAATTCTGGGAGCCAGGGACACAGGCCTTTCGAGTACAGGGGGAGAGAGTGGACCTCACCCTGACCGATGTTTACTTCATGACTGGGTTACCCTGCCTAGGGAGGGTATCCGACACACAGCCGCGGGTCTCCGCAGATCTGGATATAGAGGACCTAGCAGTGCGGTTTGGCCGGGCAGACGCGAGGGTGCATAAGAATGCACTCTGGATTCAGGATTTACGGGAGCCAGCGGTACGTGCGATGGCCGCCTGTGTGGTATGGATTTTGGGATCCCAGTCACCTGAAAAGGTGTCTGGGGGGCAGATGCAGATTGTAGAGCGAGTCCTGGCTGGGACTTACTTTGCGTGGGGCCAGATGTTCCTGACCTGCGTGCAGCGACAGCTGACCGCAGCGAAGGAAGCTGGCAAGGGATTCTGTTTTGGTTCCTTTCTAGTGGAATTCTTCATGGAGAGGGTCCCTACACTGTGGCCGCGTGTGCCGGTCCGAGAGGGAGGCTTGAGGGAGCCTCGGATGATCCGATGGGGAGAGATGATGCGTCGTCGGGGTGGCGGGGACGTTGGTCGATATTTTACTCGGGAGCTGTATATGCAGTGGCTCCAGCTACCACTGGCGCTGGAGGATTTTCCCTATAGAGACATGGACTACACAGGGGATCCAGATGCGCCACGGCCACCAGGACAGGCGTGGGGTCCAGATGGTATGTATGATTGTAATTGTGTTGTCTAGTTTTTATGTTATATATGATGTATGGTTGATATATAGTGACTGACAACTGGGTGTTTGCAGATGTGGGTCCGAGGCCGCCGCCAGATCATGTGCCCCGTAGAGGGGTTGTGGCCATGCCAGCTTTGCCTGGACGGGGGGCGGGTCGTCGCCCAGATCCTGAGGGGGCACTGCAGGCCGTACGGGGTCTGTTAGAGAAGCTACTGGAGGGAGTGACTGACCGGGGGTGGCGAGACCTAGATCCTGCTGTTATTCGGGATTGCTTGGAGGCGCCGCGCGACTTTAGATGGATTGCGATCCGTGTAGCTCTATTGGCGGACCGGGCACGGGCTCAGGGGCCCAGGCGAGATGATGACTTGCCATTGGAGGGGCCGGGGGAGGATTCCAAGGCTACTGACACGGATAGTGATCCAGGGTATGATTCCCATTAGGGAGAGAGTGGGGGACTCTCCCCGATTTTTGTAGCTACGGCTTGTAGTGTATGAGGCTTGATGGATGTATATGCATTTTTTGTATAGCTGAGTACATGGGTACTCAGGACATGTATAGTCTTGTAACATGTATTTTTTGGATATTTATATATTTATGCATGTGGATGCACTTTTTATTGTGATATTGGCTTGGTTATACGCACATGGATGCGCTTTATGATGTTTGATTTGTTTGTATTGCACATGGATGCAAGTAGTCTAGGGTGTTGGGCACGTGGATGCCCCCTGCGTATTTTATGTGATGCAGTATGATGTATGTATGTTTAGGCACGTGGATGCCCTATGGATATTTATGGTTTATGTGTATGGATGCAAATGTTGATGTAATGCAGTATTTTTTTTTTATATGGTTGGATGAGATGCATGATGGAGGTGTTATATGGTATGATTGATATGCCAATCGAGGACATTATTAGCCATTTGATCTGCAACACTATTTTGAGCTCTTGGGACATGTGTGAATGTAATGGATTCAAACTGTCGGCTAAGTTGTTTTGTACACAGGAATTTTCGAAAGAGGAAAGGATCGCGCACCTGGTAGCAGTTGTTGAGCTGGGAGACAAGTAGCTGGGAGTCTAAGAACACTTGAAGGTGACGTATGCCCATCTAGAGGGCAGAAGTCAGGAGACCGGTCACAGCATCATATTCTGCCTGGTTATTGGTAGCAGCGCCTATACATGCTCCGTCAAGGTGAATCAGTTCATTGGAAGGGGAATACAAGACCCATGCGGCAGAAGCTAGATTGGGAGACCAGTGGCTTGCCCCATCAGCGTAGCCAATGTAACGAGGTGGAAAATGGTCCATCTGTGGGCATGCAAATACGATGAATGTGAGATTATGGTAAAAAAGGAAAAAAACAACACAAAAAAAAGGGGGGGAAAACTGTACAATGCAGACCAAGGAGGACGCGGCTTCAGTTATGGGTAAAAACGTTTGAGGTACAACCCATTGCGGGGGTTGCGTAAAGGTTGGCCTTCAGAGTTAGCTAACACGTATGCCCCCTTGCCGAGGCAAGTCTGCACAATGTAAGGGCCTTGCCACATGGATTCGAACTTTCCTTTACCTTTTTTGTCGTTGGCTTGGTCATAGGCGAGGACGAGGTCCCCCTCGTGGAAAGTTCGGGGGTGAACATGTTTGTCATAACTGGCTTGGGAGCGGATTTTGGCGGCCTCGATGTTCTGGAGGGTGGCGCGACGATCTTCATCGGCTTGTTCGAGGGATAACAAACGGTGTTCAAGGGTGGAGGTATCGGGTAGAAGTTCGATGGTGATGTGTAAGGCGGGTATCTGACACTCGATGGGGAGGACAGACTCTACACCGTGAACTAAATGAAACGGGGTAAAACCAGTGGCGGTTTTGGTGGAGGTACGGTAAGCCCATAAAGCAGGGAATAGCATATGGTGCCAATTGGACTTATGCCGATCAACAGTACGTTGGAGAATGGTTTTGAGGATTTTGTTAACAGCTTCGACTTAACCATTCCCTTGAGGGTAGTAAGCCGAGGAAAACTGGTGTTGAAATTTGAGGAAGGTGGATAACTCGCGCCAAACGGAATCTTCAAAGTGTGATCCATGGTCTGAGACTAACTGTTTAGGGACCCCGAATCAAGTGATGACATGGTTGAAAAAGAAACAGGCAGCAGTCTCAGCGGTGCAGTTGAAGGTGGGCATGGCTTCTGCCCATTTGGTGAAGTAATCGACGGCGACGATGATGTACTTATGGTCGTTCGTAGATGTGGGTCTACACTCCATGAAGTCGATGGCCCACTTACAAAAGGGACCAACGGTGACAACTGGGTGTAACGGAGTAGGTGGGGTCCTGGCTTTGGGGGCAAAAAGTTGGCAGTTATGGCAATGTTTGACTGCAGTGATGCAGTCAGTGAAACGTGAAGGCCAGAAGTATCCGGCGCGGACAACCTTTTGGGCAGTGGCCATTCCTAAGAAATGGCCGCCGTAGGCACCGCTATGACAATCATTAAGGACCTGTTCAGCTTCCTCGTGTGTAAGGCAACGACGAAGAATCGTGTCGATTCCTCGCCGGTAAAGGACATCTCCAATGAGGAGGTAGCGAGACGCTTGATGACGGATACAACGACGTCCATTTCGAGTGACGGTGGGTCAGAACTTTTGCGTGTGCAGGTATAACAAGATATCACCGTACCACGGGTCTTCGGACGAGATGGTGAACAAGTGATTATCGGGTAACTCCTCAGAGATAGGTGGGGCCGGGATGAAGGAGGGTAGATCAGTGAGGAGCTGGGAAAGCGCAAGGGCTTTAGTGTTCTTAGGTGTTCGGAATGTGAGGTCATACTCCTGGAGGATAATGACCCATTTAGCTACGCGACCCTGCAGGAGACGCCGATTTAAGAGATATACCATGGGGTTAGAATCGGCGACAACTGTGGTATGACTAAGTAAAATGTAGTGTCTCAATTTTTGGGCGGAAAACACCACGGCTAAGGCTAGTCTCTCCTCATATGGGTAACGTAGGGGTGGGCCAGACAATGTCTTGCTGACATAGTAAATGACATGCTCTTGGCGGGAGGTGTCTTCTTGAACCAAGACTCCGGACACAGCATGTTCAGATGCAAAAATGTAGAGGATGAAGTCTTTAGAGAAATCCAGAGGGGAGATCAAGGGGGGTTGTGTGAGGGATTTCTTGAGGTCTTCGAATGCAGCTTCTGCTTTTGCGTCCCAGACAAAGGGTATGTGGGTACGGAGCAGGCGCAAGAAACTGTGGACGGTTGTGGCGTAATCAGGAACGAAGCGTCGAAGAAAATTGGATCGCCCTTGCAGACTTTGGAGTTGTCGGAGCGTTCGAGGAGAAGGAAGGTCTAAGATGGCTTGGACTTTCAGGGGATCAAGAGTAATTCCTTTCTGGGAAATTATGAAACCTAATAATCGTCCTGTCGGAACACAAAAGACACACTTGTGTGGGTTCAAGCGGATATGATATTTGCGACAACGTAGAAAAACTTGCCGAAGATCATTAAGGTGGTCAGATGGTTTTCGGGAACGAGCTGTGAGGTCATCAAGGTAGACGAGCAGGATATGGACCAAATCATGAAAACAATAGGTCATGGCCCGCTGGAATGTGGCACCAGCATTTTTTAGGCCGAAAGGCATGACGCGATAGGCAAAGGTGCCCCATGGGGTTGTAAAAGCTGTTTTGTACTGGTCTTCTTTGCGGATTTGGATTTGATTGTATCCGGAAAAACCGTCCATGAATGAGAGGACGTCATGCCCCGCACACGCATCAATGAGCTGGTCAATGAATGGCGTGGGGAAATTGTCTTTGGGACAGGCACGGTTTAAGTCTCGGAAGTCAGTGCATACTCGAATGGTGCCTTGTTTCTTATTGACAGGAACAGGGTTTGAAACCCAGGTGGTATAGGCAATAGGATAAATGAATCCTGCCGTACGAAGCTTCTCAATCTCTGCTTTGACAGCTGGGAGTTTTGAGGGATGAATAGGACGCTGTTTCTGACGAACGGGGGGTACGTCAGGCCATGTGTCAATGTGGTGTTCTATAATGGCAGGGTCAAGACCAGGCATTTCAGTATAGGACCAGGCAAAGGCATCACGGAATTCTTTGAAGAGTGTTTTGTATTCCTCTATCTCCTGCTCAGTGCAAGATGCTCCTAAAGCGATGAGTTCAGGGGTGCCTCTGGGGGCAGCGATATCAATTTTGATGACAGGTGAGATGTTGGCCATGTTACCCTCTTCGAAGGCGTCAGGGGCAGGAATCGGGTCCCTGAACCAGTCAACCTTGGGGGGAAGGAAGTCTTTGGATTCGACTGCATATTGGGTAGCGATGTTAGATGAAGATTCATCTGGGATAAAGTAGGAACGATGGTGCATGTCATCCCAAGGATAATCCGGGGCAGTGAGATCTTCGAGAATTTCCTCATCCGTACGGAATGTTTGGGTGGTCAAATCAATTGACGAGGGTGTAGTGACGGAAGAGATCATATTTATGGTATTAATCTCTTCGGAAGAGGGATAGTTCGGGGGGTGGATCTCCACTATGGTGGGTGATGGCTTTTCAAGATCTAAATGGTTCATCTCCAAAAGAACGGGATTGACCTTTCCGGAAGGGGGAGAGACCGGGAAGTGGATTTCCTTAATGGTGAGGCGGGCCATCTCGAGATCCAGATTGTTTATCTCAAAGAGAGTGGTATTAACCTCTTCAGAAGGGGAAGAGACCGGGGAATGGATTTCCTCAATAATGAGTGGTGCTGTCTCAAGTTCTGGATTGTTCATATCAAAGAGAGCTAGCCTGTACTCGGGGAGATCGGGACAGTGATGGGAGTAATGGCCGTAAACCTCGCATAAGGCACAGGAGTGGTTAGTGCGCAAGGATTTTTCGCGAGGCATAGGGGTTGGATCTAGATGGACAACCGGGATGGTGGGGTCGTCGTCGAGCATTTGCATGTACTTCTTTAATGCCGGTAACTGCGGACATAGGTGAGTCGCGTGGCCCAACTCATCGCATAGCGCGCATTTGGGAGGAGCACGAAACACAGGGGGGTTTTTGACTGTCTTAGCAGGTGGGACAGCGGTGTAAGGTTGGGGGCCTCTGCCCCCAGTGGGTTTGGTAAGAGGAGGGGGAGGTTTTGCGGAGGGCGATGGGGTAGAGACACCGGGAGGTGGTTGATTAGTAGTGATGATGGGTTGCACTGGTTGCAGGACGACATCTGGTGTCGGGGGACGAACAGGAGGTGAAAGATACCAAACGGGTAATCCCAAGGTTAGACCAGGGAGGTTGAGGGTAACCATGACCGAGGCTCTAGCCACTCCTGAAGGAGGGAAGAGGAAAGGAATAGTATGAATGGGAGTAGCACCAACGTGACTAGGTACCAAAGGGGGTTTAGGAAATAAAGGTGTTTGATTAGTAAGAGTCCGCGTGATATGGGACAGGGTGCATAGGTCAGACACTTCAGTGGTAGGAGCCGGGGGTGGAATAGATGGGAAGGTTGAGATCATTGGTGCATCTGAGTAAACGCCGGGACCTACTGAAGACACGAATGAGGTGGTGGCATCCGAAATAGGTAATTTGACTATGGGGAGCACGGGTCCTATAGAAGAAACGACTGTGGTGGTGGCACCTGAGATAGGTTGTTCTACCATGGGGAGAACATTTTCGGGTGCCGCAGGGGCATTAGGATCGTGGTAAGTAAGTTGGTCAACCGTGACCACGCGTCCCTCGTGGGGGAACATCATGATACGAAAAACGGTAGAAGTGACTGCCTGCATGGCATACATGTAGCTGCGGCCAAGTAATAGGTTATAATCGAGCTAGGCATTGATAACCTCGATGTTGATTAGGATGGTTTTGCCAGCCAACTGGACGGGGACATTGGTCAATAGGCCTTGTGGTTGAGCAGAATGGCCGTCATAGGCTCGCAATGCAGTAGAGGACTGCTGGAGAGTGGGGGATCCCATTTTCTGCCAGATGGAGATGGGCATGACACATGTAGAGGCACCTTCATCAATAATGCATCGATGGATGACAAAATTCCGAATGGAGACAGAAACTTGGAATGATAAATTGGAAGGCAGGCGGGGTTCGAACTGGTCCAAATCAAATGCCATTAACTGTGAATCATTTGGATCGATAGCTCCAATGGCTGAGAGTAAAGTCTTACGCTGCGAAGGGCAGTTTTTCAAGACTTCTAACGCCGACATGGCTATGGGGGATTGGGCTAAATAATCGACAATGTTGTAGTTAGACGCAGCCCACGCATTGGGGTTGTTGATGATACGGCGAAGTGGAAAACGGGCTGTTTTGGGAGCTCCGTCTAGTGGAGGTGGAGGTATACGCAACGCTTGATCAGTGGGATGAGCGTTAGCGGGGTTATTGGAAGGAGGGGCTTTCGGGGTGGAGCCATATTGGTTCCACCGAGTCTGGAGGTTGACCTCATCGGAGGACATCATCAACAGATGGTGGGTACCTGAGTCAAATATGGGTTGATCAGGAGTCGCGTAAGTGATTTGTTGGATAGACGCATTAGCTGGAGGTGGAGCCAATGGTTCAGTGTTCACTAAGCCTTGGTTTGGTAAAGGGTTTTCTAGCACCAAAGGTGGCTGCTGAGGTTGGGGGGGATTGGGTGGTGCTTGAGGAGCCGCATGTCCTTGGCGTAGTCTATCAGCAGCCAAAAGGTGTTGGACTCCCTCCATCAGTGGACAAAAATGTGTGTAGTGGCCATAGACCCTGCAAACAGAGCAAGGATAGTTGGTTCGCAAATTGGGGTTTTTAGCCTGTTTGGGCGGTCGATCAGGGTTTTGGTTGGTAGGGGCCGCGTTATGGTTAGCGGGGGGATTAGGGTGTTGACCGGTTTGCTCGGCCTGTTGGTTGTTCCCACGGTTGCGGCCTCTGCCGCAGTTTTGTTGGCCCTGGTTGCGTTGGTTGTTCTAGTTTATCGGCGGGTTTTCTTGGGCGTAAACCTGCCCTTAGGTAGTAGGTGGATTCTGAGTTTGCGCAGGTGCGGGAGCGGGCTGCGGTGGATAATATGGAGGTGGAGTCTGCACTGGTGCAGCTACTTGAGGAGGTTGTTGGTAGTGCTGTGGAGCGGGTTGTGGGTTTGCCACAGGGGCTAGCTGTGGCTGATAATAATGAGGTTGAGCTTGTGGTGGCGCAAGAGCTGGTGCAGCCTGCTGATGATAGTAGGGCTGAGGTGCGATCGGGGGGGCGTAAGCAGGAGGTATATGGCTGAAACACTGAGGTGGACAAGAAGGTCCATGGGAATGGTGTTGATGTGGCATTTGAGCATACGAGTTGGTTGCTCCAGACTGTGATGTAGCCCGCGAAGGTTCTGGACCAGGGGTAGGACGGGCTATGAAAAATGGCTGAGGCTGCGAAGAGAGACGGCCAATGATGCCGTCGGCAGCATGGGATGCCCCCGGAGCATCGTGCTGGGAGGGATCGCCGCGAGGGGCGTCAGGTATGATGGTATAAAGATAACCCGACTGGGCGTAGATAAGATCGAACTGCTGGGCTTTAAGGATAGCCTCTTCCTCCGATTGGGGTCTTTCGGCTGCCACATCCTTAGCAATGAGCGGAAGGAGGGATTTGAGGAACCAATCGAGGAAGATCCGGTCATCTAACTTGATTTTGCATAGGCTACGGCGTCGCCGCCATTCGTGAATGTGGTCTGTGATATGGGTAGCTATGTTTTGCCGGCAAGAGAGGAGGATCTCCACGCCTGCGTCATAGTGGACAGGTAACTGGAAGAACTGTAGGAATGTCGAGGCCAGGGACATAAATGTGGCATGGGTTCCATGGGGCAGCTCGATATACCATTTGGCAGCAGAGCCGGTGAAAGTGCGCTGTAATAAACGGAGGCAAATGGAGTCGTCTACTATGGAATTTGAGGAACACCATAGATGGAAGGACATGATATGGTTCTGTGGGTCCTCACCTGCTTTACCCTCAAACTTAGGGATGTCAGAGGGGAGCTTGGTAGGCATGGGGGGCCACACAGGGTTGTGTCGGATGGGGTCGTTGGTTAATCTGGCTAGGTCAGGTAGGTTGAGGCTAGCCATGTATGGCAAACTGAACGAAGGGTGTGACACAGGTGTGGGTTGAATCAAGTTGGGGCCCATGCCCCCAAGTGGAGGGGTCATGTGAGGGAGGTTGCCCCCAAGTGGGGGAACTAAGGTGGTGGAGGTCGGACCTACCCCACCAATGGTGGTATGAGTCACTAATGGAGTGGGGATAGGGATTCCTGCTGCGGGAATCGGTACTGTGAGGGGAACAGTAGAGGGGCCTCCCGTGGAGGGCATACCCATGATAAGTGTGGTAACTGGTGGAGTGGTGGATGTGCCACCAACGGTCCCTCCCATGAAGGGAGTGGGATTTATGCCAGCCATGGGGCTAGTAGGGGCGTCAGAATCTGGTGACGGAGTCCTATGCCACTGACGAGTGGAGTCAAGTGACAAGGCTCGAGATCTACGACGAGTGGTATCAAGTGATCCATGCTGTGGGTGCTCGCCTCTGAGGCACCGAGAATGTCTCGGGGAAGCAATGGTGATAAATGATGTCAAATCTCTATGAGTTGAGGTAACTATAAAAAGGCTCAAAAAACCCTAATGCAACCGTGTGTGCAGAAGGAGAGCTCAAAAAATAGGGCACTCAGGCCAATGGTCAACTCAGAACGCCCACTGTAACAGCTGTGCTACGAATAGGCGGAGTGTCAACAAAAATGGTCAGAATACCAACAAGCAATAAGTTTGCTAAAAATAGAAAATGGTGGACTCACTAGACCAAAAGGAGGTAAGGGAGCATGCAAACAGCTAACTAGTAGTATTATGACTCAACTAGACATATCCTCTGCAAGGTGATGAAATCCAAGTCAGACAATATGGATAGGAAAGCCAAGTGGCTAAAGTATCCCCCTACCGGAAGGGACACCGGGTGGTCAAATCCTAGAAAAATGGCAACTAAGATACCCCGTTCATGACACGTCCAGAAAGGTAAATCTGCCGCTTGGTTCTTTAACCGCAATATTCCCTATACAG
>LPNX011143672.1:48863-73636 GCA_001517045.1 Pseudotsuga menziesii
TAGAAATCACCTTTGGAATGCCTCTTACAACTCTTGGGTTTCATTCTTCTTCCATGCATTCAAAAGTCTTATTATAGTAGTCAAGGTTTACTCTGTGAGCTTCTAACCAATCCATTCCAATGAGAACATCATAGGAACCAAGTGGTAGAACATTCAGATCTACACAAGTGACCAGTCCATTCATAACCAATGGACATTTCTCTACCACTTCACTAACCTTTCTTTTAGTTCCAGTGGCTAGCTGAACTAACCAAGATTCTCTATGCTTTACTTTCTTAAAACCACAAATCTCCACTACTCTAGGAGTAATGTAACTATGAGTATAACCAGGGTCAATGAAAATATAAACAAATTGCTCAACAATATTACCTGCAACTTCAACCAAGTTGACTGGTGATATTCCTGGAGGTCCTCTAGTGCTACATAAATCCTATGGACAGCCCTTGCTACTTGACCCACTATTTCTTCTTCTTGAATTTTGTAAGTTGGCCTTGCATTCTCATTCTCAAGTGGACAATTCCTGCGCGTGTGAGGCCCTCCACATTTCCAACATTGGAGTGGTTTTTTGTTTTGTTGTGGTTCTCTTGGATTTTCTCCCACCACTCTGGCTAGATGCTTCTCAACTTATGTTGGTGGCTTCTATTAATTCCTAAAGTTAGAAGGTTTGAAACCTTTCTTCCTTTGGTCAGACTTCTCATTATTTTTTTCCTTCTGTGTCTTATGATAATCAAGTTTTCCTTTGCTTTGCTCATAGCAATACTTAGCTTTCCTTATTTCTTCTTTCAAAGTTCTAGGTTCATAAAACTCAAATATGTCTTTGTAAGACTTTGGAAATCCACTCAGGAAACACTGTATTTTAACTTTTTCATCTTTGATGTACCTGACATACCTCAACAGCTCCAAGTACTTGTTTGCATACTCTTCCATGGTCTATTGTCCCAAGCTCATCTCATGGAACTCTTTAATCTTATCGTCATAGTACCTATCAAAAAGGTACTTATGCTTGAAATAGTTCTGGAACTGCTTCCATATAGTCTTTCTTTCTGTAGAAATTATACATAAATACTATGATCAATGATGCTAAGAAGAAGCACAGGAAATGGATCTTGCTACTAAGAATTCTCACAAGCATACACAAGAAAAATAGAGAGAAGAAAATAGACTAAATCATATGAATGAAGACATAAATATTGGTGTGTATCCTTCCATTGAATAATGATGAATAATAGTGTACATAAATAGTACATCCCTCATAGGAAAATCGATTTATATGGATGAAACTCATAAATCTCAAAAAGGATGACTTAGCAAAATACAGCAAACCCCCATAGGTGTATAAAGAACTTCCCAAATCTATCAAGGACCTCACGAATTGGAAAAAGCATGAGTGATTTGTCAAGGGAGATGGAAAAACATGCTAATACTATAAAATGTAGAAAAACTAATGGAGGATGGGTTGGAAACAAAAGCTGTCAGTTTCCTAGTTGACTAGCTTTTATCTTATCCACAAAAAAGTTGGAAAAGCAGAATAAAGCAGAATCTACTATAATACGTTGTATACTATTTCTATATGGTCAAAAGGTGGTCAATATCAACCCATATTTAGAAATAAATCATTCTTGGGATATAGATGGCATGTATTGACTTTAAGGAAGTGGATGCCAACTAATTAAGCTAGTGGGTGAATAATTGATAAAATAATGATTAACTATTTTATCCTAAGTTATGAGTAGGCTTAATATATTCCAACACCCCCCTATAAGTCTAACTTTATGATGGTATGACAAAAAATATAGATGCATATAGGGCCCATCAACAAGGCTATGGTCACCCTTTAACGATTATTATGTCCAGAAAAGTGAGGAAAGAGGAAAAACCACATGGGAAGAATCCTCCATCAAGAAAGGATAAGGCACAAAATTTTGAAATAATATGTCTTCAACATATCCTTATCTTCACTTGAATTAGCTGAGTGAACTTATTCTGGATGGAAGACTTGTTGAAGAAATCATGAACTCCATGATCATGCGCTGGAGTGTAGAACCTGCAAGAAGGAAGAGGAGAGACTCCTTGTATCTCATCATTTGATGAAGTAGGAGAATTATCTGAATGCTTCTTGCTGCTGTAAAAATATGATCTGCTAACATAATCTGAAATGGAAAAGATATATGTGCATACTCCTTCCCAAAGGGTACAAAAATTAAGACAATTTATTTCACACCCAATTCCCTAAATAGATGCAAAATTGTGATGTGAATCACATGTTAATCTTCCAATTTGATTTAGCACCTGTATATATCTAATATGAGGTTGATAATACTCTGATATATCAGAAATAATAGCATATGGAACAGCAAAGACAAAGGCTTCAGTGGCTCCATGAGGATATAGGGATATACTAGGAAAATTATGAGCAACTGGGGAAAACTAATAGGTATAAAATTATGAATGATGGATGGGCATAAGATCTGAACCATAAGTGTTTAGAACAGATCCAAAAATGTTTAATATCATTCCAAATATGACTAAGGACATGGATAACCAGCCACTGAAATATAGGAATGACTTCAAACCATGTAAGATAAATATCACTGCATAAGAGACCAATGAGGAATCAATTAGTGAACCTAGGATTTGTACAGTCTTAGGATTATTTAGAGGTATGGTAGATGGTATGGATGGTGATATGATATGTGTATAAACCTACAAATATGCTTCTAAATCAGAATCCAAATGATCACATATAAGAATATTAGTAGACTCATGGGAATACACTGGTAATGAATCCTCTGTATAAAAGGAGGAAAGAATGAGATGTTCACAATCTTTAAGGAGGTTTTGAGTATTGATGCCAAGAAAAAAGGAGGAGATGTTGAAGCATGTGATATCAATTAAGTTAAGTGGTATGACACAAATAAGGCTTGGTTTGGCTAAGCAAACATCTTGTAAATCACTGGGTTGTGCACCATCAATGAGAGAGGTGTGCACAAAGTGTGAAGGATCCGGCACACAGATATTAGAATATAAGATAGGAGATTTAGAGAACAATGAATGGGTGATAGGATCATCATCAATATCAATAGAAGCTCCATATTTTACTTCGTTTTCATCATTAGTATCACAAGAAGAAAAATCACCTTCAAGAGACACAGAAAAATATGACTCTTCAATATTTGCTTCTTCATTGAAGGAGGAATCATTTGAATCAAGGAGAGTAGCAGAAACATGAACTGTATGAGAAAATTATTCATCATGATAAACATCATCAAGAAATATAGAGGCCAAGAAATCTTGAGAGATAGAACAAGAGGATATGCTAGGTTCGCTCCATGCTTCATCTTCTATTTCCTGCAAACCAAAAGCTTTGTCCAAATTCTTCCAAAGCTGAAATGGATACTCGGAAGAATCTATGAGATGATATATATTTGGAGACATTCCGAAACACATAATTCCATAAGCTCTATCACAATGAGTTATCCAATCAATATTCTCTTCATAAGACTCAGGTTCACTCAATGCACCAATGGAGACATCAAAGAGACATTGCCTCTTCAAGTATGTGCTCATCTTTGGCTTCCAATCAGCATAGTTGAAAGGAGATAGTAGAGGAACTTTTGAATCCATATTGAAGTTGTTGATATGCTCTAGGAGATACTCTCTGCAACCTGCAAAACAAAACTAGGAGAAAATCTTGTAAGCTAGACAAGCTCTTATTTAGAGAGGTATAGGAGACTGGATGCGCTCGTCAACTCTGTAGAACTTGATCAACCTTGCTTCTCTGATACCATGTAGAAGATGGTGAGGTTGTTCTCCCTATAGATTTGATACCATGTAGAAATAATAGATCAATGCTATCAGCAATGATGCTAAGAAGAAGCACAGGAAATAGATCTTGCTACTAAGAATTCTCACAAGCATACACAGGAAAAATAGAGAGAAGAAAAGAGACTAAATCACATGAATGAAGAGATGAATATTGGTGTGTATCCTTCCATTGAATAATGATTAATAATAGTGTACATAAATAGTACATCCCTCATAGGAAAATCAAGTTGTGTGGAGACAATTCATAAAGCTCAAAAAGGCTGACTTACCAAAATATAGCAAATCCCCATAGGTAGCTAAAGCACTTCCCAAATCTATCAAGGACCTCACAAATTGGAAAAATCATGAGTGAGTTGTCAAGGGAGATGGAAAAAAATGTTAATCCTAGAAAATGGAGAAAAAATAATGGAGGATGGGTTGGAAACAAAAGCTGTCAGTTTCCTAGTTAGCTAGCTTTTATCTTATCGACAGAAAAACTGGAAAAGCAGAATAAAGCAAAATCTGCTGTAATATGATGTATACTATTTTTGGATGGTCAAAAGGTGGTCAAGATCTACCCAGATTTAGAAATAAAGCATTCCTGAGATGTAGATGGCATGCATTGACTTTAAGGTGCAAGTGGATGCCAACTAATTAAGCTAGTGGGTGAATAATTAATCAAATAATGATTAATTATTTTATCCTAATTATGAGTGGGTTTAATAGATTCCAACACTTTCATCGATCTTCTTTACTTTCCTGAAGAGCTCCCACCATATGGATGCTCTTCCAGTCAAATTGAAGATTTCTACCATAACCTTCATATTTCTAGAGTAGTATTGGACTTGGAAATATTTTTTGATTCCCAAAAGCCAAGCTTCAGCTTCTTGACCATTCTTTATCTCACCATTGAAGGTAGGCAGTCTTGCCTTCTTAAATTCATCACATGAATGGTTCTGGTAACACCTCTTTTTCTTATTCTTGTGAGAAGAAGAACTTGAACCACCAGTGGATCCTTCATAGTCAGATGACCCACTAGGAGATATCTTTCTTCTTCTCGCAGTGCTTTTACTCCCTTCTGGTCTTATTATCTAGTCTCCAGAGTTCATCTGCCTCTGGATGTCTATCAAACTTTGGAGTAGGGATGCGTTTAGCCGATTCTGCTCCTCTCGAGCCTTAACCAATATTTCATTATCTACCCTGTAACTTTGCATTTCCATGCTTAGGCTTCTCATGGTGGCTGCAAAATATGGGGAGTATCTTGAAATATTCTCCCATTAGACTCTGTCTCAACATTTCCAACACGGATGTTTTCTCCCATAACATCTTCCTCATGGTCATAGGGATTCTATGCATCATCATACATGTCATAGATTCTCATGGCTGAACTACAACCCAACTCTTGCAATATGCACTATGTGGAATGTTTACTTTGAAGGTGACTATGATTCTACAAAATGTCTTTATAAACACAATTTTTTGCTACATAACATTCACAAGAATTCATAATTACTTACCTTCATTTGGAAAAATATCATATTGATAACTTTTTCAAAACATAAAATTTTCTTTTCACAAAGAACGACTGTCTCAGGGGGACAACGGAGGTCAAGGGGGCTTGCCCCCTTGTAAATATTTTGAATTCGCACAATCTAGTGTATAAACACACTACCATCTTTCCATCTTTTTGGTCCCTGCAATCCCACTACAAACCTACTAAAATTCTCTATTTTGGAGCAACTCAACTTTTCCACCCAATCGACAAACTCACTAGAGTTTTTCGACATGTCAACTCAACTCACCATTTCCCTTTGATGTGTTGACAAAACTCATCATTTCCTTCCGATTGAAAAAACTGGTCATTTCCTTCCAACGTGTCGGCAGAACTTGTCGAGTTCATCTGACGTATCGACAAAACTCACATTTTCTTGCCGATTGAAAAACTCATCAAAATTTTTTGACATATCGGAAAAACTTTGTCAAGTTCACCCGACACGTATAAAAAAAATCATCTTTTCTTGCCGATATGGGATTTCCGACACTTAGAAACTTTTTGAGAAATTTTTCTTTCTTTCCTCAGCATCATCAAAACTCAACTTGTTCGCTCGACGCACATCTACAAAACTTTCCTATCTCTCCCGATACAAATCGGCGAAACTCACTGAGTTCATCCGACATGCATCAAAAAAACTTCCAAAGTTTTTTTGACATGTCCATACTTAAAAAATTTCCAAAATTTTTCTTCCTTTTACCTATCATCAGCTCAACTCACCAAGTTCTTCTGATGCATGTCGGTGAAACTTACCAAACTCAGCCAACGTATCGGCAAACCTTACCAAGTTTACCCAATTTTTCAACACCTAGAATTTTTTCAAAAAATTCCTTTTGCTCTTTCTTCTCCTCGGCTCAAAATTCCATCGTCTCAACTCAACTAGTTCAACCGACACTGTATCGGTAGAACTCGGCCAACTAAGCCGATATATGAAAATTTCCAATACTTAGGAAACTTTTTGAAATGTTTTTTTGTCTTTCTCATTTTTCCTCTGCTGGCCAGAGGGTAATGTTGCCTCTATCACTACTCTTCATGGCCCATTGAGGCCCAAAGCTGTAACATGAGCTCTGATACCACACTGTCACGTCCCCACCTGTCTACCAGAGAGAGGACGTGATTATGCTACTATCAATCCGGGAAATCTAGCCCCATGAACATGATAGTTTAATTTAAATGCATTGAACATAACATATATATATTCCTAATGCACTCTACATCGAAAACATACACATTCAAGCATTCTCGTGTTCATCTTAATTCATTAGCAAATGTAAATACAGAGATTTAAACATAAGAATACTTATCTTGGAAGTGAAGCTCATCCCGCAACCAGCTATGTCGCTCCAATGTTCCACCAAACCATAGGCCAGTGTGCTCATCAATCTCTTAGCAACACTTCCACCCCCGATTCGGGCATGTTTCCCACAAGGAATAAGGAACACTAGTAGGCTCACACATAGCTAAGGATACAACAAAACTTAGCCGATCCAACAGAGTTGTGTTTATCATGCTACAAAGGAGCTGGAAAGGTTGACTGCTAAGATAGTGAGCTCAACCACAGAGCTATGGACACATGAACCAAATCTACCCTTGCTTCTAGAACATCTACACACCCAACACGAGGAATCATCCCCTTCTCTGTTGCATAGTCCCTCAGGATTCCTTCCCTTCCAGTGCTATTCAGGCTGTGCAAAGAAGAAAACCATCCCCCTAGATCTGTCTGTGAGGTTCCTTCGTAAACTAGACTTATCAGCTAGTTCAGACCCAATCCCACTCCAAACCAGTTTAGACCAAAAAAATATAGGCATACACAACAATACACAAGTTCTGGCTTGAAGGAAAACATCATGGGATCCAAAATCAGAAACATCAACTGAGGAAAAACAACCCCCTGGACCAAAATCGATTTGACCAACAAAGCAATAGCTTCACCTGGGTGTAAATGGCTTAGCAATCACTCAGAAATTATGGTCTCCTTCCCAATCTGCTATGCATTACTAAAACGATCCTCCAGTCGTGGAAGAAAAAGGATGGAAGACTACTAAAACGTGCACGAGTAGATGGACGATGGTGGACTGAGGAAATTCACTGCGTGAGTGCAACATCAACAGTGTGAAATTAGAATCGACAACCCGTGAGAGTAATCAGCTCTTGTGTCAGGGAAAAACAACAACCACCCTGGGAGTAATCCACTCCTCTCCTCGTGAGGGAAAACATGGTCATACCATCCATCCTTGGGAATGCGTGTGGGAAATGGCCTACGGCCCTGCCCAAGAATGATGGCTCCACCCACCCCTGCGGCTACACATGCCTCACGTCCCTCAAGGAAATAACTTCCCAACTAACTCCTGGAGAATTTAATGGTTGGGGTGAGTAAGACAAAAAGGTGTTTAACAACTAGATGGGTTCTCCTCTTGACACATGGCTTTTCCCCAATGGCTCAAGGTTAAACATCCCCCCCTCCCCCCTTATCTTTAGGAAATCATGCCCCATCTCTTTTAATGTTGCATTGACATAGCTGGTTGTGGGTATTTAATTAAATTGCATATGTACATGATGGCCAAAATTATAATGTGTCGGCTAGCACAAAATACCATTGGCATCGATTTTAATCGCCGAAACATAAAACGATAAATCAATGGTGGGGATTTTGCCTTTAGCTCCGCACCGTTATTAATTACAATATTTACATCATATACATTTAATGCAAACAGGGTCAAAACCGAGGTGTTACATGCATAAAGAAAGATTATATGAATTACACTTCTAAACAGACATAAATTACTAATAATTGATTGTTAACATAATTGGATAAACAAAAACGATATTAATACATACAAATTACTTAATCTATTTATTAACATAAAACAATATTATGAAATAAATAACACTACTAATAATAATTTAATCTATATAAATTAGGATTAGGATTGGACCAATAGCACTACATGGTGGTCCCTTACTCTATAATGTGTTGGACTATCCCCTAACAAATGACACACGGTTCACAGCAATATTTCAGCAACACAATATCATATTCAATAGTAAAAGTGGAACATTCCTTTTTAGGTCCTTAATTCAGTTATTTATACAAAAGAAATTTCATCGGAACGCTTTCCTCATTTTAGAAGAAAAGTAAATGTTTTCAAAATATGAGACACATGTCTTCTGAAAACAACCAAATATTGTGATAAATGTGGTTATGCATATACCAAATCTAACCTGTTACACGTTTCCTAACTCGTTTGATTCCCTCATGGCGCTCGTTGATTCTTTTTCTTTTTTTTCTTTTCAGGAAGAAAAAAGCCTGACCTTGTTATTCTTTATTAGAATCAAAGGGCATCATAACAATCATCCCACAAAAAAAGGGGTACATCATGTCATTGCATCTTGGAGTTCATCCGAGGGGAATGGAACAACAAATACTATAAGATCCCATCAGCAAACTGTCTCATCATATGAGGTTCATCACTCATCCACATCTAGCGAGTGTCAAAAGGCACTGCTCTGCAATCTGATAAAGATGACTCTATACAAAACATACCATCGACAGGGAAGAAACTCCCTTTATATAAACTCAAAAGAGCTGAAATAAATCCTGAGAGATCAAATGATCCTCATAAAATTCCTTATAACTACCTTTTCCTTGTGGGAAAATGAGTGCATCTTTAGAAAGTCGGTCAGCTAACCGATTGTGCTCTCGATAGATGTGCGTGATAGACAAAGCCTGGAAGCTTGAAAAAAGCTTTTTTGTCTCCCGACACCAATGAACCAGATCAGTGGGGGAGAGAGCAGTCGATCCCTTCACCCAATTGATGATTACAAGTGAATCACCATATATCTGGGATAGGGGGATCCCCATCATATGGGAAGCATGAAGAATTGCCCATAAACTGAGCAATTCTGCTTTAGTATTGGTTCCATGTCCGACCCCCATCATGAACTCCAAATGGTGATAGTCATTAATATAAATGCAAAAACCAGCACCCGCAACCTTACAATTTGAAGCACCATCGATGAAACCACAGGGGAAAATCATGGGAGGAGAATTCCCCAATAATCTGCCAGATTTTTTCTTTTTAACAGGCAAAGTAGAAAGATGCTGAACAGCTGAAATGACCTGAAATACAATACTGGAGATATTTCTTTTTTCTTCTTCAAAGATCATTTTATTTCTCACCTTCCACAGAATCCACATCATGTGGAAAGGCAGCTGAAAGTGAGTCGAACTTTTCGATATCTTCCCCAACCAATCAAGTAACATATCCACCAATGAAAAATTAGCTGAGAAACCATGCAAATTTAAATGTTTACATACCTGTTCAGCCACCAATTTCCACACTGTGCAGTTTATGAAAAGGTGATCTACGTTTTCATCATCAGCTTTACATAGAATGCAAATACCTGGACCCTGTTTACCTTTGCTCTGTAAATTCTCCCAAGTGAGAATTTTTTGTCTAACTGCTAACCAAATGAAACAAGAGATTTTATTTGGCAGTGAATTATTCCATAGATATTTATCAATAGGTGATGAATCCATTCCTTTTGATGAAGATACAATACAGTCATATGCGTTTCTGGCAGATAAAGAGCCCTGTTTCTTATTAAAATCCCAAACCAATTCATCATCAGTATCAGTAATACGAATGCCAGCACCAACTAAACCAGCAGTATAATCTGTCCATGTATTATAGAAAGAACCTCCCAAGTTTAATTCTTCAGCCGTGTACCAGTAACCCTGAGCATCAGGTTGAGTATTATGTGCCTGCGCTAAAGTGTAAATATCCAAATCCTGCAAATAAGTTCTCAGATCTTCAGGAAGATAGAAACCTGTGTTTTATCCAACAATTGGGTCAATCCCAATAATAATATCAGAACCCTTACCAACCTGCCATGCCAAGTACGTGCCAATCCATGGTAAAGTAAATAAGAACCCTCTCCATATGACTGATACATTTCTTCTGCTGAAATTTTTAGATCTGAGCCATTCTACAACAGATCCCTTTTTAATGTATTTAGCATAAAGAACCTGAAACCAAAGTCCCTCTAATTGAAGAACTCTCCAGAAAGTTTTTATTCTTAAAGCTACATTAAACCACGATAAATTTTTAATGCCCCACCCTCCCAAATCCTTGGGCCAAGAGAGGACCATAACCCTTCTAATAGTCTGTAAAGTGGTGGCAGGAAGTGGTGCTAGACCCATCCAGTACACAGGTATACTGGAAAGGATCGATTGAACTAGAATCAATCTACCCCCAATTGAAAGTAATTTGTTGGTCCAATGACTGATTCTTTTTTCTAGTTTTTTAATAAGCCAATTCCAATCCAGTACTCTATAACTGAGGGGCTTCAAAAAAAATCCCAAATATGTAAGTCCATCTTGTAATGGCTGCAATTTATAAGGTAGATTACTATTAAACTAGTTCAGACAGACATCTGGAAGATTGTAATATAATAAACATGATTTATCAAAGTTGATCTTCATTCCCGAAGCACTAAAAAAGGTCTCCAAAATAACCTCAAAAGCTGACCAGTCAAGTAGAGTACCAGATCCCATAAGAATCACATCATCAACAAAAAGTAGGTGGGTGAGGGAAAGAGAGGTAGAGAGTTTTATTCCTTTAATCAGACCATTAGCTTTAGCATCCCTAATTAGTAAGCTAAGGCCTTCAATAACAAGAATAAAAAGGAGAGGAGATAAAGGACAACCTTGACGAATACCTCTAGAAGCAGCGAAAAAATTGGAAGGGGTTCCATTAATCAGAATCACGAAATTAGCAGTGGATAGGCAGCTCATGATCCAGTTGATAGTAATGAGAGGTACACCAATTTGTATCAGAATCAGTCTAATATAAGTCCAATCCACCCTATCAAAAGCCTTTGAAAGATCCAATTTTAGAACAAATGCACAAAGATTTTGTGTTTTCACAGAGTGAAGAACTTCCTGCACAATTCCTATAGGTTCAGAGATAAGGCGATCTTTTAGGAAACCAAATTGTTCATGTGATATACCCTGATCCAAATAGGGTTTTAACCTCCCAGCAATCACCTTAGAGATAAGCTTATAAAGCAGGTTACACAAAGAGATGGGCCTGAAATCAGCAAATGTGCGGGGCTTATCAGTCTTAGGGATAAGAGCAAGGAAAGTAGAGTTCAAGGAAGGGGGAATAAAACTTGACAGTCTGGTTTGATCAACAGTGTTCAGTAAAACCGGTCCCAAGAGGTCAAAAAAGTGCAAAAAAAACTCCACAGGCCACCCATCAGGTCCGGGGCTACGGTCCTTCTTAAAAGATTGGAGTGAGTGCTCAATCTCTTTTAAATTGACCGGACAGTTAAGAGTGCAAGATTGTTCTAGTGGAATAAGTCTTTTAAAAAGAGAAACCACTTTAAGTTGTTGTACCAAATCAGAGCCCCCATCATCCTTGAAAATGGAAGAAAAGTGATTTTTACCCATCTCTTTAAGGGCAGACTCATCCTTAATAGAATTACCTTCAGAGTCTTCAAGAGACCAAATCATATTGTGCAATCTTCTACCCGAGGCAACAGCATGAAAATATTTGGTGTTTGAGTCACCTTGAAGATCCCACTTAGTTCTGCTCTTAAGTTGCCAGGTTAACTGTATATGTCTTAAGATTTTTTGTTTCTCTATAATAAATAGAGAAAGCTATGCTGCTTGTTCTTTTGTAAGGATACCATATGAAGGACCCCCCAGAATCTTCTCAACTTCATGATCAATCTTAGAAGTAGCCAAAGTCATGCTGACAGTCTTGTTTATAGTCCAATTTTTAGTAGCATTCTTAAGATTACGTAACATATGGCATAAGTCCTCAATATTTGAAATAGAGTCCAAGTTCGAGTAAGTGGACCACCAATGAGAGAACCAAATAAGAAAATCGGTGTCCTCCAACCATGAACGATTAAACTTATACGGATAATTGAAAGGACCTTTGAAAGTACACCATTCAAAGCATATCGGGTAATGATCAGAGAGCTCATGACTTTTAGTCCAGGTCTTGTAGGATCCCAAGGAGGGAAGAAGAGAAGAAGCAATAAGAAACCGATCCAAACATTTGCAAATACCATCATCCCCAAAACGACCATTTCTCCATGTGGGACTAGCCATCACGGGAGCCACATCAACAAGCCCCACAGATTCAAAGAGTGAAATGAAGTAGTCAGAAAGTGGATCCCTTAAAGCTTTCAAACCCCAAATCTCAGAGGTATGGAGGGTAAGATTTAGATCACCTCCCAAAATCAGACCAGGAAGGTTAAGAAGTCCCCCACGAAGAACTTTATCCCAGAAACTTTCCCTATCTCGATACGGACCATAAACATTTAATATATGTAAGGGCACATGGGATCCCCTAATGGAAGCTTCCAACAATAAACCAGCACAAGTATGGAAAGCCCTGCATTTGGCTTTTAGAGGATTCCAAGCAGACAGTAAACCCCCCGATAAACCATGGGCATCGATGGCACAGAACTCCCAGGAGGGGAGAAGCTTTGAAAAAGCAAAGAGTGTAGGATGAGCACTACACATAGTCTCCTATAAAAGAATGAAATCAGGATTGAGAGAAGAAATGAGAGAACGGAGGCTGAGTGTTTTGGTCTTGCCCCCCAGACCACGCACGTTAAAGGATAAAATTAACATTAAGCCAAGTCCTCAGGGGGTGCCCTTGCTCTAAGATCCCATACAGTATTACCTCTCGCAGCTTCCTTAAGTCTAATAGACAGAGGGATATAGGGTGGTGAAGCCGGTGTGAGATCCACCTATTTATTCTTTTTCCCCCTAGATTGCTTCCTGACAGTAACATTAGAAAACCGAATAGAGTTGAGATGTAAAGTGGTTGGTGATGATGGGAAGGTGGCAGTAAAAACAGAGAGTGACTTCTTTAAAGAAGGGTCAGAGAAAGATGGTGAGGAGGTAGGACTGGGAGGTGTGGAAACCAGAGGAGGAGGAGGTAGAGGAAGGATGGAAGAAATAGGTAAAGAAAGACCTTCAGGGGACCCCCTAGCTTGAAGGGGAGGAAAAATCTCCAAAGAGTCAAGTGGAGGGGGTGCAAGAGAATCAGTTGAAATAATCCCTTCAGATGATGAGTCATCATTTGTGTGAGAAGGGAATGATTCTATAGGCAGAGTAACAGAGTCAAAAAGTGTGGGTGTAGAATGATTCATACCCTGAAGAGTATCCCGAGGAACAGATTCAAGATTACCAGATTTCTTATGAGATGAAATCAATAAATCAACATCCTCCAAAAATGATTCCGGAATAATTTCAGAGATAGGATGGGTGACAATCGGATTACCTGGCGGGGAATGCAAGTCTTCTATGTGTGAAAAAATAGGAGTCTGGTACCCTGCTTTATCAGCTGAAGGAGATAACTGGGCCTCTTGTTCAGATTTTATCCTTTCAGGTAACCTGTGAGGACATACTTTCCATAAATTTCCAACCTCACGACAACAACTGCATCTAAAGGGCACATGAAGATAGTCTAGCCTTTGTATTATTAATCTCTCCCCACAGAGTATCTCGACCTCATCAGGAAGGCCCTTTGAAATATCAAATTCCACAAGAATTTTAGCCACCCTTTTGTCATAAACCTGCTGAAAATCATCCTCCACTGAAACAAATCTTCCAATGGTATTGCCGATACCTTCCAATATAGAACGGCTCCAAAGTGGGAAAGGTAGATGGGGAAGAAGAACCCATAGGTGACGTTTGACAATCCTTTCACGCAAAGGATCAAACAATGAATGCCATCTTTCTAGAACCAAATATCCCTTGCCAATACGCCAGATACCCTCCAGGGCACGAGAACAATGACCCTCATCCAGAAATACAAACACTAACCACCCATTCGAAAGAAGACTAATTGTTGGCACATAATCAAATAATGGCTTCCATTTTTCAGTAGCCCACCTTACCCAGGAGGCTTTATCCATATTACAATACTCCAAACGACCAATTAGAGCCCTTGAGCAAAGGGTAGAAACCCTATCCAAGAAAACATCGTGTCCTAAAACGAAGCGATAACGACCTGCTTGAACCTTAATACACTTAGTCTTTCGCTTACGCCAGAACCGTTGTGTCATACCCTCGTCAGCCATATAATCAATCACAGAACCCCAAAACAGAAAGCTGGCCATAAAATAAGAGTAATAATAAAACAGTAGTCCGAGAATCGAAACCCTTTCCCTATCAGCCAAAATAGAAGAAAAAAAAATAAAACAGCAGTCAAAGTTACAATTTTAACAAATACCCGCAAGGTTGAAATGATTATTCCTTGATATATGAATGTCAATGCCAACGAGGAATTCCTCAACACCGTTATCCATGAACTTTAAGTGAAATAATTGTTGTTCTGAGATCCTCTAGAAGACGTATAACATGTAGAAAATAAACTAACAATCCCACAACACATGATCAATCATACTTACTCCCTTTCCGAGAAAAATCATTCATGTAACATAAATTTTAAATTATGATCATACATTGTCCCGAAATATATGAACAAGGAAAAACTGGATAAGGATATGAAAGGAAGTGCTTAATTGGGATGACAAAAAGGAGTAGAGCGATGGTGAAATAGATGGGAAAAAGGGACATTTATTGTGCTCATCATGCCCCCAAACTCAACCTTTTGCAGGTTTTGACTTCAGTGAAGTACAAATGGCCTCTAGAACATTGACTACCTCCATCAATTTTGATGACAAAAAGGAATAGAGTGATGGTGAAATATATGGGAAAAATAGACATTACCATGCTCACCATGCCCCCAAACTCAACAGTTTGCATGTCCCTATGCAATTTAATTCGAATCAAAATTGATGAAGACATTCTATGATCTAGAGGCCATGTGTACTTCCTTGAAGTCAAATGGAACTAGTTGGTTGTATGCCTCAATAGCACGGAACTTCTTAGTACCAATAAGGGCCTTTGATCCTAGGAACTAAAGAATCTATCAAGGGGATATAAATACATTGAAAGACACGATAAAAGGGTTTATAAGGGAAAGGGTGAAAATATAAGCACCCAAGTCTATAAGGAATGACCGAGAGATGTCAAATGAGACTGCATGGGTGCCAATCACCATGCTTCTGATAACCGTGGGATCATGACCATAGGCTGAAAAACAGTGCCACATGTTAGGCCAAAGTTTACAAAAAGATAAGTAGGAGATAAGCTTAAATATCAAAGGTGAGGACCAAGAGCTACGAAAAAGGTGCTAAAATATTCCAAAGAGTGAATCTCCCACTAGGATACCAAATTAGTGACAAAAAATGATAGTTCCTTGACAAAGTAAATGAAGCTTAATGAGGTCCTACGAAGCCATTGGACAAAAACTGCCATGCTACATGATTCCCTGCCATTGGTAATAACTCCGAAATTTACTTCCTCCATTCCACATTCCACTAAGACGCAACCACCTAACTCGTTCACAGTTAGAAGCCATGTAGTTAATTCCCACCAGGGTGACACATGCATATTAGTAGGACCTATTGATATCCCCTCCTCCCAACATCTTCTAGGGTAGGTAAGATGCATGTGTACAAAACCATAACTCACATAAGGACCCCATGCTTAGATGAAGTCAAGTAACATCACATCATTCCCCCCTTCAAATAATTGCATGCCACCTAACAAATTCAAAACTTGGTCATTAAAAGAGAGAATCCATTTTAATGATGCTCATTTGTCTCCTAGGAAGAACAAACATTGTTACACTGCTACACCACATGTATCCAACACACTAGTACTTTCCCTCGGCTCAACCATTGTCTAACCCGGTTATTTTATTTCACCATCACTATTACCACAATACCACACTTAGTAAAATTGAAGTCACCATGGAGTCCTCATCGAAGGTGAAGCACCCAAGGGATAAATGCCAGAGAATCCCTGCTGGTGATCACTTAATTGATCATGAGTCTAACACACTTAACACTACTACCTCTTACTCGGACATGTAAGACTTGATAGCCAAAGGCAAAACCAATTATTCCTCAAGACAAGACCCATGTAAAAATTAAGAACCAATCTCACAGGGAAATTTTCCCGCAAGTTTCCCCCCTCCTTAAATTTACCACTTGGTTTGCAACCTATTATTCTTCTAAGAAGTGAGCTATGTTCTTCCTCGACGAATCTAGAATCATGTGCATCCTCTCCAAAGATGCATTGGTCAAAATGTTATGCCTTACAAGCCACCTAACCATGCAACCCCTAGATGAGGATTCCCTTCCCATCTAGTTCCATCCCCTAAAATTTTCAGGAAAGAACCACATGTTGGCCAAACATCTAAAGGAGAGAATCTAGTTCCAACTATCCCACCTCCATACAAATATGCAATTTGCTCAAAAAAATTCAAAAAATCCCTAGATCTAATCTATATTTTTCCAGGGTATGAGCATGATGAGGAAGTGGATGACACTCTCCTAGGTTTCGTAGTTACCTTGACCCCAATAGCAGGGTTTATTCCCACCAAATTTTACAGATGCTAGTTTTTATCCAATAACATCCATGTACAACTCGAGGATTTCTAGACCATGTAATGTTTTAGGCATCTATCATACATGTTCTAGATGTTATTGTACTGAAACTCAACACACTTGAAGGTGATGGTTCTGAACATAATGGACCAGGAATGGATATAATTACCAACCTAACAATGGTAAAACACAATTCTCAAACAACCAGGGAAGCAAGGTTTTCAGTCCTTCACATATACAATCATGAGAATCATCTAGTGTATTGAAACAAGTGTGTTTTGAGTTGGTAGTCACCAATTTGGAGTTTCACATTTTAACATCAAACCATACATTTCATCATACCACCATTTTCTATCATAATTTGGTATAGGTTGGACAAAGAAATGGGTTTCTTCCACCACTTTCCTATGAAATTTTTTTTGGGTATTTCCATTTTCAATTAATACAATTCTTTTGTGATGTTTGATGTACCCCATTAACCTCAATTAGGGTGTTGAGAAACTTGATCAGGCATGGAATGAAATTTGGGGTTTCGACCCATAGCTTAAAAATTTTGGTCATCTTCCATGGGTGGAGCAGTATCCTCTTTTTATGGTTCTTGAGGTGTGGGTGATCATATGGGAGTATATATTTGGAACCATTTTTTCTTTGCATGTATTCCCTTTAAAATAACTTTCATCATAATTATGTCAAAGTTCTAGGCATTGATATTCGACCATCACTTCTAAAGACAACTTTTGGATTCTTAATGGCAGTGAGTTGGAGGTGTTGGGAGTAGCATCCATGGGATGGCATAGTGCAAGTAGGAAATAAAGGTCTTTTGGTTTGGGCATTTATCACCATCTTGACTTCTCGAGCTCTATCTTAAGCTTCCAACCATGTTGTGGGGCACTACATTATTCCATGTGCTTGAATTTCCTTTGAGTACATTGATGAAGCATTCTCGAAAAAATAATTAGATATGCCATATGTGTGGATTGTCAATTACTGAAATGCAATAATACAATCCATAACTATGTCCCCCACACATAATTTTATCAACCTTCCCACATAGTGAGTGTTATGTCCAAAACAATCATGAAGGATCTTCACACATTGTATTTAGGGAACATAACAATGATAAAATATCTAGTATTATTTTCACCATTGCCAGCATTCTAAGTCTAAACATAAGATCCCCACTTTTAAATTTTGGAGATAATATTTAATATCATAGAGAGAAAAATAGTGTTCCATTTGTGTAAACAAGCCTGAGGGATCTGAGCCATCAAATTTGTACATGTCGGCCTTTGGGAAACATTTCCCTAAATTGTTATCTTGAAGGGTGGAGGTTGGGTTTCTGGAAAGAGAGTGTAAGAGCTTTGTTCTTAATTTACCAATTCTTGAGTGGTTGGATCCTCATTTGTGGGAGATCAATCCACGTGTTTAGTTATGATATCAAAAATTTGTTGTTGGTTAGCCATATTGATGTTGATCTACTCAACTTAATGATGTAAGGTCATGAACACTAATTCAAGATACTTAGTTTCCTTGGGAAAGTCTGTGTTTGATAGGTTGGGATTGTTGACCATGGGACCAATTCTTATCTGGAAAGTATTAACACTAGTTTATATCAAAAGAATCGGGGGCTAAAGAGGATTCCTTAGAGATGTATCACCAAATGTTGTATTGTTCATTCCACACAAAAAAGGGTTGTTATAGAGGTATACCAACATCATCAACATGATGCAAGTGTTATTTTGAGATAGCTTTCCAATAGGTTTCTATGGTCATGAGAACATGGGAGTATTAAATGTGCTATAACTCTCTAATATACTTGTAGGTTATAATAGTAATACTTGACCCAATCTCTTAGGGAACCAACTAAGAAGGTTCCACCATGCCCTTAACCATACTACCAAACTACCTAGGTACTAGAGAGTAATATTCCCTAATGCTATGCTTAGTGCTACTATAGCAATAATATGATTGTATTGTCTAAAGCTCGTTTCAAGTTTCCTAAGGGAATTCTGATATACCCTAGGGTATGTGGAAGTGAAATTCCATATACGAGTGATGTCTAAAGTGGTACTACTTGAATGGGTACCAACAAGAGTTACAAGGGTGTCCGGCTAGGCGAAGTTACTTCTATTTCCTCGCGGGGGAGGGGGGGTTCACTAAGTAGAAAATATTATAGTACATGAGTTCATATTGTAGGAGTGAGTACTCTAAAATATGGAAGCAATATATTTCCTACTATATAAGGGTAAAGGGGTATTCTTAATATATTGAAAATTTTTAGATATTAGGGGGGTTTATAATTATGTGTCCAGGGTGTTGAATATCGTATTAGGGGGTTTGAATAGGTACTCTATGTCTAAGTTTTGTAAGTTTGATTATGTGTGAAGTCATATTAGTGTTTTAATAAGAATGATCTCTGTGAAGACCGTCTAAATCCAATTATGCTTGGAGTATAGGTATGATTTGTGACTGAATGTGATCTAAAGTTGATTGGAATGATTAATTATGAATGAAGTTGACTTGTGTTTAAAGGGTTGTTCCCCATCTTGAAATATTTTTTCTCACTAAGATTTCATATTTGACACCGCACGGTTTCTTAGGGTTATAAGAGTTGTGTCATATCACTATAATGAGAGTAAAAATAAAAAGGTGTATTAAAAATGTCATGGAAAAAGTAGATACCTGGGATATCTACTTAAAATAAGGTTTTTTTAAATTGTAAAGGTGTATTAAGAGGGCGTTCAACAAAACATATTTTGGAGAAATCCTTAATACATAGTGAAATTAAGGGTATTATTTAATATCATATGAACGCACACACTATGTCGTATGTTCAATAAGTGAACCCCCCAAGTATTTCCTACATGTAGTCTTCCCTTACCACGGTTGTACCTACTAGCAAAAGATCTTTGTATGATTAAAGACATCAAAACACACCTCTAGCCTTGAAAAAACCTATGAAAATTATGTAGACATGTTGGCTCAATAAGTGCTTTGATACCACTTATAGTGTTCTTAACCCTTAAACTTAGAACAACCATAAGATATACACATATTTATGATGGAAGAAACCATAAATTATAGTGTATAATAATTAAACACAAAACAATAGAAAAGATAGATGTAATAAAATAAACCCCTATATTATGATAATCAGTCATAATGCAATGTTCACTTTCTCTTGAGCTTGGGTGATCTTTCACTTGATCCAAGTTCCAAATACAACAATACTTGAAAAAACAATCCATAGCCTCCTAGTTGTTTAACTAGGCTTTAAATAGGCAAAACCCTAACTACCTATGGTCCCATAATTAATGAGTACCAACTACCTATTTGGCCTTAATTAATAAAGAGACCCTTTTTACATTAATTAATTGTCCACTACTAACTACTCAACCTTATTCAAAGAAGATGGCCACATACATTACATGACCAAGTCCAATGTAACCTAAAGTAAGGAGGGTTCTAAGGCCCTAATAGATAATACCCCTTTTTGGATTCCACGTAATGAAGATGATCACTTCTTCCACTAATGGATTTGTTATTCTTTAACCTTTTCATTGAAACTCCTTTACCTTTCATCAAAACTCCATACATATTCATGTTGAAATACAACAAATATTTTTTAGGGTTTTCACTATATAAAACTAACTAATGCAAGAAATAACAAAGAACACGCCTTTATGAAAATGGGTCATCGTAGACGTCCTTAGAAGTGGTTCCGCAACTTAACGGTTTGGATCTCCAATCTCTTCCACAACTAGTTGTCAAATTGGGGGAATGGATCCAAATGGGTATGGAATGAACTCAATGTACACTGTGGGAAATGGCGTGGAAAAATATGGAAATAATGGAGAAAAGTGTATGATGTGACTGATGGAAAAAAGTTTTTTGGGGAAGTCCTTCATAACGTATTTATAGTATGGTCCTAGGTTTTTTTTACCTAAGGTAATGACCCATGGTATTTTATTGTCCATGGTATTTATCTATGGTTTTTTTAACCCATTCTCCTTTTTAGGGTTTTTTACCCTTTTTGGGAGAGAGAAGGGATAACCCACAATAAATGCTCATTATCCCTTCATTTATGGGAAGGAATAATGATGTTTTGGACCATTTTTAGTGGAAATACAATTGTGAAGGTAAAAATTGAAGGAAATATGGTGGGAATATGATGTATGACTATGATTTAGACCATGGAGAGCTAGGTGAACACTTTTTAGTGTTAACATTGATCTTTCACTTGAGCCAGGCTCCAAATATAACAATACTTGACAAAACAATCCATAGCCTCCTAGTTGTTTAACTAGGCTTTAAATAGCCAAAACCCTAACTACCTATTGTCCCATAATTAATGAGTACAAACTACCTATTTAACCTTAATTAACAAGGAGACCATTTTTATATTAATTAATTGTCCACTTCTAACCACTCAACCTTATTCAAAGAAGATGGCCACATACATTGCATGACCAACTCCGATGTGACCTAAAGTAAAGAGGGTGGTAAGAACTTATTAGATAATACCGCTTTTTGGATTCCACATAATGAATATGATCACTTCTTCCACTAAATGGATTTGTTATTCTTTGACATTTTCTTTGAAACTCCTTTACCTTTCAACAAAACTCCATACATATTCATGTCGAAAATATAACCTATATAATATAACATAATCTAATATATACTTTTAACTATGGTTGTCACATGATAACACAGTTTTTAGGAATCCCTTTCCTTAAGTTAAGATAAGTGCATATCTCAATAGAAGTTGTGGATTTGTAGATTTCATATATCTAGATACATAGTTTTTTTTGACCTAGGAATAAATAAACTTACACAAGATGTTATGATGGCTAAAGAAATGTAGAACTCTATTGTTCATGAGGGAGATTGGATTTGTACCTAAATTGAGACTTTTGATCATGGCTTTATATGCAAATTGAAATCATGAAAACAAGAATTTCATAAAAAGCTAAATCTTATCTAGAAAGGTTATTGCTAAGGACATGTACAGGGTCCAACAAAGAGAAATGAATCGCCTTTAAATTTATTAAGATAAAACTATAAAAATAAGTTTATCTTTTTAAGAATGACCTTTTATTATCTTATTTAAGTACCAACTAAGAAATTGAATATTATTTTGTTGTTATATTTTATTGTGCCGAGAGGCGCTCTATAGCCTAGTATGGGGAGATCTTGTAACGTTACGTAATGTTATGTAATGTCGGCTATAAATAATAAATAATACAAATTAAAATTAAAACCAATATGGGGGATATCTTTTAATGTTACCTAACATTATGTAATGTGAGCTATAAATAATAAATAAAAGAAAATTAAAATTAAAATTAAAACTACAAATCAATGACATTTAACTCAAATTTAACTCTTTTGTTAAATTCGGCCTAAATTACTTCCAGCATTTTCATAAATCTCTTTAGATCTATGAGTATTTGATCTTTTTCTAAAGGATTTGCAAGGCCTGTAGCTTCTGGGTGATTCCATGAAGGTGGGTAACACTTTTTGGCCAAATTTGGCGACGAAAACCTGATTTTTTACTCATGTGCTAGATAAAAACCCTCGAAACACATATATGCCATGTGAATTTCGACTTGTAGTTAAAAAACAAATTGTAGAATATTATGTTTCCTTCCCAATGATATTTTTTTAAAAGTATTCCGATGTCATTTAATGTGTGAAATTTTTTATTTAATGAACTGCGTGACCTTTAAAATTTGAAGAAGTTAATAAGTGGCTCGTGTCCATCCCCAATAATTCAATCTTACATTAATAATTTAAAAAATATATATACAAGCATGATCTACACAAAATGCACTATGGTCTGCTATTTGTTTGTTAATTTATTTCACAATATACAATTATTTATTATTTTTCGAAAGTGAACACATCTGATTTCAGCATTATTTTATACACATGTGTGTCTATCCCAACTTTTTTTTCACTGTTTTCAAAAATTGAAAAACCAAAGATACCCTTTTGAAGACGACGCGTTGATGTGTGGGTTGAGTATTTTTCAGAAAATTTTCGATGTGAATTTTTTTCTTTGCAGATTTTTCTTTGAACTGCTTCGAAGTTGTTGTCGGGTTTTCTAAGTGTAAGTTTTAGAAGTAATTAAAAAAAAAACCCATATGAATGCCAAAATGCATGCATGATACCTCAATGGATAGAGGATTCAGTGATGAATCTATCGGTATGAACTCTGCTTAGTTGTGTGCCATGAATGATAGCATTTACACCTCTAGAAGACACATAGAAACATTGATTTTCCTGCATGACTAATTCTTTGTTTTTCCAGCCCTCGATCGAGCTAAATACCTCGATCGAGGTCTTAACAAAACCTGGATCGAGGTTCTTTAAATACTCGAAAAAAAAAAGATTTGTACATGACTACCAATGTTTTATATGCACGCTCACCACCATGACTACCCTATCTAGAAGATTATGCCCATCTATAAATCCAACATGAAAATGATGTAAATATAAATTATATAATTTCTACTCTTTTTTATAATAGGCTCCATAACATAATAAAACACAGTAAAAATTATATATGAAGAACATAATAAAAATAGGCTCCATAACATAATAAAAAACAGTATAAATAATATATAAAGAACATAATAAAAATAAGAGAATGGTTAGTTATACCAGATTTGATGGTAATATGTATCCATTAAACCAAAAGAAATTACAAATATGGTTTGAACTTTGGTAACAATCAAACGAGATCAACTCGACTCAAACTTCTTTAGATATTTGCAGTAGACATTTATTTAATAGACCATGGTGGAACAATAATATTATATTATTGAAGTCTAGCAGCTGCGACCCATCTTGCAATGTTTAGCCACATCTTCAAGCACGCGTTTTACCAACGTTGCTTCATTGCTGCGATGCACAGAACCTGAAACTATTAAGAATTCAAATAGAAGTATAAACAAAGATAGACCCAAAACCAAAATAATTAACTAACTGATCTCAGTCTATACAAATCCACGTCCACTTCAGCATAGATGCAAATGCATTTCGAGATAATTTATAAGATGGAACCGACATGTAATTAAATAGAAGGCTAGCTGCCAGTCTTGCAATGTTTAGATACCTCTTCAACCATGCATTTCACTAGCGCTGCTTCATAGCTGCAACACACAAAACCTCAAACTATTAACAATTCAAACAGAAGCAGAGAGACAGAAATAAAGAACAGAGCAGGGAAGACGCAAGAGTAAGCTAACAACCCATTGAGATCTCATTGAAGCGAGTATCTAGAGACACTACAGAGTTGGAAGAGATCATCCTTCCATTAGCGGATTTCCTTTGCACTGTATGTACTTATCAAATGTTAGTCCATCAAATAATATTTTAAATTTAAATTAATATTTATATTAAATTTCTTTTTTTTAAATTTAAAATATTCAATGCTATAGTTAGTTAAATTTTCTATGGCTCATTGAGTGCAATAATTGAGAAGAGGTTTGCATCTCTGGAAATTTGATCCCTCTTTATGCTTGATAGAGCCTAGGATTTGGATTAGGTTGGTAGTTATCTTCACTCCTAACATCCAACGTCACATTCCACTCATCACATTTACAACAACATATAATGTGAAAGACATCAACCATCATATTATTGCGTCGAGAGGTGCTTTACAACCCAGTATGGAGGAGATCTTGTAACTTTACATGTAACGTTTGTAACGTTATGTAATGTTCCTCTTGTAAATGTCGGCCATAAAAAATATTTTTTTTAATTATCCTCCAAAGTAAATGTCGGCCACAAAAACAACCTAATATGGGGGAGATATTGTAGCCATTGTATAGATTTAATAATATAAACAATTCTTTTCCGATTAATAGGTTTAGAAAATAATTTTTCCGCGCAATTGTAATCAAATAAAATTAAAAATTGA
>LPNX011143672.1:77615-109852 GCA_001517045.1 Pseudotsuga menziesii
TCTAAATCCATTCAAATAAACAAATGTGCAATAACATAAATAAACGACCTTTACCAATCGTGCATTTCCTGATTCAAGAAGAGGTCCCTGATATATCTACCCTTATCATAAGCCATATTGACCCAATTATGAAAACCTAAAATGATTAGCTGATTATAACTGAGATGTATCAAGTATTTTTTTCTCTAGTCTATTGAATATAGTTTGCGTGGTTGGGAGGAATGATTGTTATCCTCTCCACCCAAATTCAAGTCTTGTAAGTGACATGATGCTCTTTTTAAGCCTCTATGTAATGCCTCTATGTAATGATTGAGTGAATAAAAGCAATCAAAATTGTTCAAAAAAATTGCAGCAATTTTGTAATTCTAGTAATTTTAATTGTCTTTCCTAAACTAAATAACCTATTTTAACACTAAGCCCATAAAAACAGTCTTTTGTTCATAATAATTATTATTTCAACAATTTTGTAATTCTAGCAATCTTAATTGTCTTTCATAAACTAAATAACCCATTTTAACACTTTTTAGCGCTTTATACGGCTCCCACTAGAATCGGCGACCTTCTAAACATGCCTGTAAATAAAGCTTTGAGAAAGTTTTTAGCATTTTAGAAAGCTTCTTAATGTATCAAATTGACAATTAGGTTAAGGAGTAACCTAATTACCCGACCATTTATACGGATTGGACGACCTGGCTCGCGTGAGCAGTCACATCGGACATTGCTGGTCGTAGATAGTGCAAAAAGTAGGTTACTCCAATATTTAATGTCTCTGTGAATGTATCATACAAGTAAGTATAATTAATTAGGCAGCATAAGTGGGCCGCCCAATGCTCTCTGATTGTCATTTTTCTGCGTTTAGAGTTGTTTTTAAGGATATCATTTTATTAATATGATTGCTTTTGAGAACTTTTTTTTGCTAAATAATGTATTGTTTAAATGTTTCCGTGGGGACAGCATGACCTGTTCGGGCTAACCTTTGTGTTTTTGCTAGACTTGAACCCATGTTTGATTTTTTATTTATTTAAAATGTATTTTTTTAAATAAAATAAAATATAATTATTTTTAATTTAAAAAAATATTTTTTTTAAAATAAAATAAAATTTTAAATTTTAAAAACTTATTAAACATGATTTGAAATTCTGCTTTTTGAATAAAAACACAAAGCCTTGCATTATACACCCATTTTTTATTTAAATAAAAGCACAAGGCCTTAATACCCAATTTTCCATTCCCTTCCAAATACTACATTTTATTACCATTTTTTCTTTATTTGCTAATTTGAATAAAAGAATAAGGCCCTCGCATTGATATCCATGAAAATTGTTAGACTTTTAAGCTGTATACTTTTCAATCATAGCTAAGTTTATACAACCTATTCGTAGAAGGTGGCAATAGGAAACATATATGCTTAATGATTATAGTGTCATTATTAATTTTAAATGAAATATAGTTAAAAATGGAATATACACTTCAATAATTATGTTTTAGTTTAAAAGATGCAAAACAACTATTTAATATGGCATTAAAAACTAAATCAAACCATATATTGACAACTATCTCTCACCTATATTTGAATCTCATTACAAACTTTTGTTTACAAAACTCATTACATCTCTAACAAGTTTGTTGGTGATCTCAAGCAATCATTGGTATACCTTTCTTCCCATTTTCCTTGTGGTTGTTTCCACTCATTTTCTATGCCTTTAAGGTCCCTTCACTTCATAACGGTTATGTCTAAATTGAGACAACCAAGCATTTTCTATGTCTATGAGTGATGTAAATTAAGATATTTTTAATGTATGTCTTTTATAATTGTTTATATCGAATTTGGAACAACCACCATAAAATAAATCTTGATGCCATACTTATTTCATCTCCCTATAATTTAGGAAGATGATCCTTCCTCATCCACCCCGAATTGTATTTAAGAGGAATCCAAATTATTTTGAGGTGTAGATTATTTGTAACTTAATATTTTTACACATTAAGAAAATTTGACACATCAAGATATTTGATCCATTTTTGTTCTTAATATATCTAGGCGGGTTTTTCATACACAACATTATAAGAGGTTACATCTCCCCCATACTTGGTTGTAAGCACCTAGCTACTCTAGGTGAAATTACACATTACCATTTAAGGTTTGAAGTCAAAGATATTGATATATCTAGGTCGGTTCTTGATATATCTAGGTTTGTGATCAAATCGATATAATTTAATTTTTTTGTGTAAGGTGACATCATTTGCATTTTTATTTCATTTTTATGAGAATGGTATGTTACATAATGTTACACAATGTTGCATTACACATTAGAGAATCTCCCCCATATTGGGTTGTAAGCACTTCCCTAGTCTCAGTACAATTATGCATTATTATTTAATGTTTGAAGTCAAAGATAATCATTCCACTCCAAAACTATATACTTAAAAGATATTAATTTATATCAAATTCTACATAAATATAGGCATACTTGAGGAAACCATAAAAATTGCCCAAAAGATATGCAAACACGAGCGGTTGTAATAAACAAGATCATTGCACTAAACTATGAAAATCAAGTTGCAAGGAAATTGCTAGCTTACCATAACATCAAGGGTCATCCTCCATGGTCCTAAAATGACTGTCAAGGATTTCAAAAAACACAATAAAAATTGAACTACCCATATAGATTTACTACTTCACAAATGGCATTTAATGATTATAACCCTTTAAATTAACAAATACAAAATAAGTTAAATAAATAAATAATAAAAAAATCCACTTGTCCCACTCATGTTTAACACAAGGTGAACCACCAACCATCCAAACATAAAATATCTAATACAATATAAAGATTCTAAGAACTCACAAATATGAAACATACAATTGAACGATTATTATATTACAATGCTAAGCCATATGAAACATACAATTGAATGATTATTATATTACAATGCTAAGCCATATTCAAGAGATAGAAACTCTCCAATTTTACTTTGGGTGGTATTCCTATAATGCATGCCAATGCAATATGATACAATTGATGATCTCAATCATGAGCTTCTCTTTCCATATATCATATGAGTATAACCCTAATCGTCATAATTAGTGACCCTTGTTAAATGACTTTGTCATATCATTAATTATTACACATCAACTTGGATGGCTTTGTTTTTAATGATTATAGTACTAGCATACCCCCAAAACGGGGAAATGAAACACCAAAGAAAAAAAGAAATGAACATTAATGAAGACTTATTTTGCTCAAAATAATGCTAATAACATAGAGATGTGAATCAAGATAAATGGTGTGCTAAGGATCCAATCACCTTCGAAATAAAACTATGCTAGATGCAACCAAAATACCAAGTTAAATACCTAACCCATCGGTCTGGATTTAGTTTCATAACTTGATTAATGTTTTGACCCTATCAATCTCTTAAATCGTCTTGTATATCATATCGTAATTATAACTTAAAATCCTAGTCATAGCTAATTAAAAATTATATGATCTTGATTAACCATGTCATTTGGGCCTGCGAAACTAGGTATTCGCTCTTCTTGTTAATCAACTAGGAATAGTAATGGGTTGAGTTATTTACCAGCTTTGAATCAATCTTAAGAAAAGACAAAATTCTTGATAATCGTGATCCCCTCCCGAGTTTGCTAACATCTTATGAGTGGAGGCTAATTTGTTTTTAACCTACCAAAACAAGTTTACAAACTCTGTATCCCTCCAGCAAATTCATAAAGAAATATGTCGGAAGTATAGAAAAAGTGCAAGTTACATTTTGGGTTTCCATGGCTATTGTTGACATTATATGGAAAAATTGAAAGTCTACCATTCTGTGAAAAATTGCATGTTGAAAATGAAAGTACGGTGCTCTCTTCAACCATATTTTCCTGTTTAACCTCCCTTGAACAACACACATCCCATGTATATTCATTTGAATCATGCATGATGATATTATCCACCATAGTTGTATTTTTCTCCTACCATGAAAGCACGTTATATGGTTGGAGGCATTGTTGGAGGTGTCGTAGCATCATTTATCACATAATTACAAATTAATCTCTACTCGTGAAACTCCCTAGTTGCTTGCTTTTGGACGTTGTTCATGTTTGCGTGAGTTTCTTTTACATATGATTTTAATTTGTTGGTCGGTTTCAGGGCATATTATCACCCCATGTATTGATTTGGTTGTTTGACTGT
Source organism: Pseudotsuga menziesii (assembly GCA_001517045.1). Lineage (NCBI taxonomy): Eukaryota > Viridiplantae > Streptophyta > Pinopsida > Pinales > Pinaceae > Pseudotsuga > Pseudotsuga menziesii. The sequence goes on from LPNX011143672.1 coordinate 81,809, forward strand.
GTTGGATCTGTCAAAATTTTGAAAGCAATTTTGGTTTGCACTTGGGTTAGAGATACGTAGATCTCTTCGGATAATGCTCCAATATTTTGAAAGCAAGTCAACTAAAAAGTGATATTTTGTTACCAAAATCCTGAAGTTTTGCTTCATGGCACAAAGGATTATGCAAGAAAAGGGCTCAAAACACTCCCTTTTACAGAGAAAATGCAACCTAACCCCAAGTTCCAATTCCAGTGAGCACCATTGGATTCCTTTTCAATTGAGGCTGGAGATCTACTTGAGGTGGACAAGATGAGAAACATTCGCATTTACTTATTAAAATTAATTACACCGATGGTTTATATGGTTGGTTCTTGATCTATCTAAATCAACCAAAGGTGTGTTCTCCACGATACAATCATACAACCTCCATATGAGGGAGATCTATAAAATCCTGAAATGATCAACATGATTTAAACAATAAGTGGGAGAAATGTATTACACGTGGCTTCACTGGGAATGAATAGATGGATTGACGATAGCCAGATGCCTATTCAAGGACCCCTGTAGTCGAACACATGCCCCTTGTTCTTTCTTCGGCTACGTTTCTCTTGGATGAAATCAAGCAAATACAAAATTCTGCAGGAGGGGTATGGAAAGTACACCATATGCTTGCAACACTAATTTTCATATAGCTTGATTGAAATAATGTATACTTCCAACTCTAATTTGATTGTTAATTATGTTATGCTCTACAGACAGTGAATGATGTGATTAATGCGGTAGTTTTCTACGACATGCAAAGTGTAATACCCTGGTTTTAATCCCCGCTTGCATTAAAGTACATAGGGTACATATGTTGTAAATAATATTGGTGCGGAGCTAAAGGCCAAGGCCCCACCATAGATTTGGTTATGTTGTGTTTCTGATTAGGAATGGTCACAGATGGTATATCGGGACATGCGACATATATTTAATTATGGCATCATGTAAACACACATTTTAATTAAAATAACTCAACCAGCTATGTTCGCAGCAACTAAATTGAGAAGAGGCATGATTCCAAAGGATAAGGAAAGGGGGGGATGTGGAACATTGAGTCACGAGGAAAAACTATGTGTCACCACCTCCCTTGGTTATTTTCCTTTTTGTTAGTTGAGGCAGCGATTGGCTGGCAAGAAGACCACTACCACGCCACGCTTGCTCTCTTCTCCACGACGTAGGGACCATTTTTCCCACTCCCTCGGATCATGGCTATTTTCCTTCCTCATGCAGGACGGGGGATAAAATGTTTTACCATCCATTGTGTGGGGGTTCGCCTCCTCTCTCTAGTGCTAATTGTCAGTCTGTAATTCTGCTCTTTCCATCCACACAGAGAACCAACTTCGGCCTCCACACATTGGACTATGTATTGTTTTCGTCCATCATAGCGGATAGCAGTGGAAATTATTGGGAATTTCTCCCACTGATTGATGGGAGAGGTTTTTCCCACGCATTGTTGACTGAGATACCTACAGTGCAGCATTGGTAGAAGATCAGGGTGATCTTTTCAGTGAATCCACGCTGAGCTGTGAACGTTGGCTGTGAACGTTGGTTGTGTCTTTACCATTTTCTTGGTCTGTGTAAGTCTCACAGCGATGGCATTGAAGATTGGATTGCTGTGGGTTCATGTGAGCATGTTACATTAGAGGAAATTTCAACTCAAAATGGGCCTTTTAACTTTTATTCAAATTCCATGTCATCATGTGTTATCCAATGAAATTGCTTTAAATTTGAAATACCGTATAGGTCATAAACACTCTTTTAATATAAATTTGGGGATAGGTATCATAAAAAAAACTACTTTTTTTGTTTGTATTTTTGACATATCTCCCCGTGTTTTTACTCAAATTTCGATCGGGAGAGCTCGTTGGATGCGGAATTAAATTCTGCATCCAACGAGTACCCACTCGGCATACTTTTGACGGACCCCGCTACCCCAAAAACAAGAAATACCTGAAAAAATGGAATGATGACATCAGCATTCCGTTTTTTCAGGTATTTCTTGTTTTTGGAGTAGCGGGGTCTGTCAAAAGTATGCCGAGTGGGTACTCGTTGGATGCGGAATTTAATTCCGCATACAAAGAGCTCTCCCGATCGAAATTTGAGTAAAAACATGGGGATATATGTCAAAAATAAAAACAGAAAAGTAGTTTTTTTCTTTTCTTCCTCCAAAATTAATAAATATTATTTTATTATTTAACTATTATTTTATTAGTTCATTTTTGGAGGCCCATTTTGAGTTGAAATTTCCTCTAATGGCTATTGTTTTCCATGATGGCTTGACTGTGTTTTTCCCTGTAAACGCTTGAATAGCTGTTTGGTTGCTTGCATGTAGTGGATTTGTTCCCGGACTATTTTGGGTTGGTGAATGAGGGCCTGCGGTGCTTGATAAACCTGGTGGGTTGAGAACCACACAGACAAGAGCTACTGAGCTGGATTTCTTCTCCACAACCCCTGAAGAGCACTGGAGGGAAGATCAAGGTCTGAGGGACTGCGTTGCAGAGAAGGGACTGAATTCCTTGTGTTGGGTGTGTGTGGGTGTTCTAGAATCCAGGCTGGTTCTGGTGTTGGTGTCCACAGCTCTTCAGTGAGCTCACCAGCTTAGCATTAGCCTTTCCCAGCTCCTGGATGGCCTGATAAACCCAATTCCGTTGGCTTGGCTGATCTGTTGTTCACCTAATAAACCCAATCATGTTGGCTTGGCTGAACTATGTACCCTTGTGGTGTTGTTACCCTTGGCTATGTGTAAGCCTGTTAGTTCCTTATTCCTTGGGGAGTCATGCTCGGCTCGGGGGTGGCAGCATTACTAAGAGATTTAGGAGCGTGCTAGCCTATGGTTGGGTGGAACGTTGCAGTGACGTAGCTGGTTGCGGATCGAGTTCTTTATAAAGATAAGTAATCTTGTCTATTTTACTTCTGCGATCCTATTTACTGTTAATGATCATGATGAACATGTTGAATGCTTGTATGAATGTATGCTGATTACACTGTGTATGATAAATAATCATGTATGCATGTTTTAGTTCAAATCATTTTGTTTCATCTTTTCACCATATTATGAGTGTACATGTTCATGGGGCTCTTAGCCCGGATGGTTAACGCCATGGTAGCGTCCTCTTCGACGGTAGGAGGGTTGGGGACGTTACACAAAGTTACTTATAGATTCTCCTGTCAACTGGTAATCATTTACCTATTACTCCATAGTATATCAATCTATCATTTCCTTGATACAAATTTTAGTGAATGTAATAAAGATCCATGGAGAGGTTTGGAAAACAAATCAAGCATATGTGTACAATGTATGATTCTGAAATTATAGAGGTGCCTTATTATAACGCATCTTCTTATACATAGGTATTGAAATAAATTTTTTGAGTTTTCTCAATGCTTTTATTTTAGTCCGCAGATTGGACAAGTGCATGGCCAATTTTATTTTTTTTTGCAGTGTGAATTATATCCTGCAACACCACTTTACAATGGAGGGATTCTTCGAAATCCTAGTTTTGATAATGGAACCAACAACTGGATTGGTTACAAAAGAGCGAGTGTAACCCTGCGAATAGAGAGTCAGGATAATGGAAACAAATATCTTGTGGCTTCAAATAGAAAAGAGAAATTTCATTCGTCCACTCAAACCTTGGAAAATTTAAGTCAAGATGTCAAGTATTCTTTGTCAGGTAATAAATTGCTCACCAGATACTGTTGTGCACAAGATAGATATTATTTAGATACCTCTAATGTGTGTGGGGTTCAATGTGTACAATGTGGGTACATATCAGATTGGGGAGCTCTGTTTTAGTTACAAAAACTGTAGCAATGGGCAATGTGAGCTTCACATGTTCTGAAATTCTCATGCTAAAAATGGGTGCTGGTATTTTCTCAAGGGAGGATTCGTTCTTGACTGGTCTCTGTCTCAGTTTTGGCTATACTTTGAGATTATTTCTTATGACTTTCAATGAGATCAATGCCTCTAATTTTGATTACAATTATTTTCCAAAAATTAGAACAACCTAGTCCATTGCTCTGGTAATTGCAGAGTAACAATACAGATGTTGAAATAATGGTCGATGGTGTTTCTCTACAACCATTTACATATGATGAATGGCGTTTGCAGTAAGAAGAAAGAATATGAATGGTACTATTGCTACTCTATGTGAATTCTTGTGCTTCTTGTTCTAGCAGAGCCCTGCCCTTTTATTTCTTCATGCTGCTGGGGTTGTTCTTGAGTTACTTCCATGTCCTCTACAATATGGAGCTACTCTTCTAGAATTTCAGTGTCCCCTGAGGACTGTGATTGCATTTGTTCATCCTCTCCTAAATCCAAATCAAGGATTATATACATCTCAGGATTTATTTCTTCTTGCTGCTTGAGAATCTCCATAGAAATTTCTAGGGATGTTGGTTCTTGTGTGTCAACATCCTGGTTAACTTCATCGTTTTCTTGCTGCTGGGATTCCATTTCTATTAATTATGTGTCCTGGAATGGTTCAAGAGTCACAACATAGGCTTCTTCATTAAAATTAAGAGTATTTTCAGTCTCTGGTTCTTCTGCCCCAATTTGGGTGGCAACTTCAACAAGGATATTCGGGGATGTTGGTTCTTGTGTATCAGCACCCTGTTTATCTACTACTTCCCTTTACTGAAGTTGCTCTTGGGAAGCTTCATCATCCTTCCAATCAAATTTTCCTTCTTCTACTAGCTGTGACTGTAATTATTCATTTTCCCCCTTTTCTATATCAGGAATCATTTATGCATCCCTCACCTCCATCTTAGGTGCTTCTTGTCCTTGTTCTTCCATAGCTGCTGGTACAGGTTGTTGTGTCACAAAGGCATGAACTATGACTTTGTAGCCTGAATGGTTAAAGATTTCTCCACACATAGGGCAGACCACTCTTTGTTCCTCCTCACCATCCTTAGCAGGAGGTGATCCTTCTAATCAACCTGCAGCTTCAACTAGTGTGTGCAGCTTCCTTTCTACCTGTTTCCTGCATGCTTCCTTCCAATTTTCTAGTTCTTTTCGAAGTGATTGAACTTCTTTGTTTAATATACCATTTTTTGTACAAAATTCCCTCAATTTGAGGTTCTTCTACAGTCAGTTCTTGTGGGGCATCATTTGCTTTGGGTCTTGGAATGGGGAATTCAATCTGTGCTTCTAGGGTTTCCCATATTTCCCGTGTTGCTTCAGCTGCTGTAACCGACCTGATTCTTTTTCTTCTTATTGGTGGTGATGCCTATATCTCTTCTTTTGATCTCCTTCTTTTCTTTCATGGTGTAGGAATCTCCATATTTGCAGCTGATGTCGAAGGGATATATCTTCTATCTCAGCATTCATCTGTTCTTCTTCAATCAGAGTTCCTCCCCATTCAGGGGAAGATTCAATGGTCAATACCTCTACGTTTCCTTCTATTATCGTGGCTTTAACATCCTCGGCTTCAGCTGTCGCAGCATCCAATGCTGCTCTAGCTTCAGCCTCTACTGTCAAAGCTTCCATATTATTTAAACTTTCCATAGGGTTTTCTCTTGCATTTTCCTCCAATTCCTCTGCTTGGTCATCTGACTGATCATCCAATCTAGTCTCATCTTCCCTTGCAAATAAATTGGAGGGACTCCGGTGCTCCTGTTGCTCCTCATCTACCCCCAACTGTACATTGGTATGATCCTCTTGGATTTGAATAGCCCCCAAGAGTACAGGTACTTCTACTTTAGCCTCTATTGGAACGCCAGGAAAAAGTGCAGGTTCCTGGTTTATTTGAATTTGACCTGTGAATTGCTCCCATGTTTGGTTCCTTTGAGCTAAAGTCCTTAAGATTATTAATTTGATTAGGCCGTGGTGGGTAAGGGAGGAGTTTGGATGCTTGGTTGTTCTAACAAACCCCACCATATGGTGTAGGTCGTTAAATAGGTAAAATGGAATATTCAATAAGGCCTTATGGTGTAGATGAGATAATAGATGAATTTCAGAATAATAGACAGTCTGATACCTACCTTCATAGGTGATATACATTTTGAGGAAGACTGCTACTTGATACCATGGTCGAAGTAGTTATTTTAATGATATCTCTCGCCTTGACTAACGAATTTGTTCCCCCTAAGGAAGGGAGATGACTTCAACCACTATTGCTTCAGAGGCTTCTATACGTAATCCCCTAACCTCTGAGTGGGTTTCCGTAATATTTAAGGCAATTTGTAGAGCTGTCTCTCGATGAAACCCATTCAGGTGTTGGAAGAATTCAATCTAGCCCCCAGCTTCAAAAATGGTGAAAACCTCAGCATTTCTTCTCAGTTCTCGTGTATTTGGGGGTTCGTGCTGAGCTGGGATACCCATGTTTGTTTGAATTCATAATTCTTTACCAGTCCCACAGATTGCAGGTCCCGACAATGGAGTTTAAAGAATAGAGTATGCGTGAATAACTGAGAGTGGATTTGGGTAAATTCTGAAAGTTAAGAGCATGGAAATGTTTGGAAAATTTATCCCAAATTAGGAAAGGTGGTAGTTATCAGATAAGTCTAAATGGCCATTAAGTCGTATGAGTGGACAATTAATGGTATGCGGGTGTAATAATGGGTGCAAAAAGGAAGGCATGATTAATGTTATCAAATCTAGTTAACACTTAATCAAGTAAATAATCAGAACCATACCTTCGAAAATATGTGATGAATGGTGATCTTTGAGGATAGTAAAGCATGTGAAGGGAAAGCATTTAAATTTGATCATTATTGCAGGTGTGTTGTAATGATGCTTTCCTCCCAGTGGACCAAAACCATCTTTTCAAACCTACCAGAAACATAATGAATGCTGTGAGATAAGTCGGAATCACCGGCAGTAGGAATTTTGGCCAGATCTGGAGGAGTCGCGGACTAAAATTGCAAAGATTTCTTCCAATATTGGGGGAGTCACAGCCATGAGCCATAGAAAAATCAACCAGCTTGGCGAAGTCACAGCCGTGAATCATAGAAAAATCATCCAGTTTTGGTGGAGTCGTAGCTGCCGAAAAAGATAAAAATGTAAAAGGTAAAAATAGGCAAGGCTTTACGGTGTTGCAGCTATGAGAAATGGGAAAAGGTCATTATTTTACAGTGTTGTAGCTACGCAGAATGGGAAAAAGGTCATTATTTTACAGTGTTGCAGCTGCGTGGAACGAGAAAAAGGTTGTTATTTTACGGTATTGCAGCTGCGCGGAATGGGAAAAAGGGCATTATTTTATGGTGTTGTAGTTGCAGGTAAACAAAAAAAATAGGCAATTTTTATAGGAGTTGTAGCTGTGACTGACTGTTCACTGTTTATCTTAGGGAGTTTCCTTCTGAAGCAAGAAGTTAGAAAAGGACTCCCCTGTTCGTTAGGCATGACCATGACTATTTATCCTGAGGTACATTCCTGCACATATTCTTAAAAAAAATGGATCAAGCGCAAAGGAAAAAAAAATATTAGCAAAAATATCAATTTATTTATGTACAAAAATTTATGTAGGAATCACAGCAATTGTGTAAAGATTGACAAGGTTAGAGAAAGATTCCTTCCCTTGTTCTAACTGGTATTTCGGATCAGCTACAATTTGTGAAGTAAATGTGTCCTTCGAAATGGGCTTATGGTACAGTTGCAGCCTATGACCATTAGCAAATAATGGTGCACAATTCTCATCAATGGTAACCAGGTGGACTGTACCATTATCAAATACTCTATCTACCAGGTATGGGCCCAACCATCTTGTGTGTAACTTACCCTTGAAGTCCCTTTTGAATCTTGAATCATATAATAATGCCCATTATCTTTCACAGAAGACTTTCTTTTTGATGAATCGGTCATGCCAATTGGACCTCTATTGTTGAATTAATAATGTCTGATCCACAGCAGCTAAATGTTTCTCATCAAGTTCATTCAATTGATTCAATCTACTCCTATGGGATTCAATCACATCTAAGTTTACCTCCATAGTTGTCTTCAAGGTCTTGATTTCGAATTCAATGGGGAAGACAACACTTTTTCCATACACCAAGTCATAAGGAGAAAAACCTGTAGTATTGCACCAAGTAGTACGATATGCCCACAATGCTTCTGGAAGTCTATCATCCCAGTCTCTATGATGGGTCCTGATTGTTTTGGTAAGGATGGCTTCAATAACTTTGTTAGTGCTTTCCACTTGGCCATTGTCCTGGGGATGGTATGGTGAATCTATTCGGTGTTGAATATGGTACTTCTGTAGCAAAGCTTCAAATTGATGCGACACAAAATGAGGTCCTCCATTTGTAACCACTTCCTTGGATACTCCAAAATGGGTAAATATTTCACCATACAGGAAATCAATCACATCCTGGTCATTGGCTTTCACCAAAGCCACAGCTTCTACCCATTTCGTCATGTAGTCGGTACAAACCAAGATGTAGGCTTTCTACCTAGAATGAGAGTTGATAGGGACAACAAAATCTAAGGCCCATTTGTCAAAAGGTTCAACCACCAATTGTGGTTTAAGAGGCATTTTATCAAATCTATTAGGTTGGCCCATCCTTTGGCAGTTGTCGCAAGACTGAACATGTTTTTTTGCATCCCTGAAAAGTGTCAGCCAATAGTATCCCATTCTCAGCACCTTATTACCTATCCTCCTATCTACAAAATGTCCCCCACAAGGCTTGTCATGGTAGGCCTTCACAATACTGAATATTTCATCTTCTCTTACACATCTTCTGATCTCAAGATCAGGGCGTGTGTAGAAAAAATGACCACCTATCCAACAATACCTGGCACTTTGTTGAATGATTTTCCTCTTTTCTCTTTTTGACAAATGTGTCGGAAGCTTCCCTACAGCCAAGTGGTTAGCGACATCTACATGCCAAGGGGAATGAGCTGAAATTGCAATTAAGTGTTCATCTAGAAAAGAGTCCTCAACAGGCAGATTATCATCATTGTTAGTAAAACGAGATAAGAAATCAGCGACAACATTTTCTTTTCCAGGTCTATCTATAATAGTGATATCAAATTCCTGTAATAATAACAACCATCTAATTACCCGAGCATTTGCAATAGGTTTATTCATTAGATACTTGATGATTGAGTGGTAGGTGTGCACAAAGGTAGGATATCCAATGATGTAATGTTTGAATTTGTTAATGGAGTAAACAATGGCTAAAAACTCCTTCTTGGTAAGAGTATAATTAATTTCAGCAGGGGCTAAGTTTTTGCTAATATAATAAACTACATAAGGTGCTTGACCATCCTGCTGTCCTAAAACTGCTCCAATGGAAGTATCAGAGGCATATGAAGAAATGTGGAAAGGCAGGTCCCAATTGGGTCCCCTTAGGATGGGAGCTATAGACAGCTTCTCCTTATGTTTAACAAACGTCATCTGGCATGCCCCATTCCAAATAAATTGCACATCCTTCATTAATAATGAAAACAAAGGAGAGGAAAGTTTGGAAAAGTTTTCTATAAATCTTATATAATAACCAGCATGCCCTAAGAAACTACACACTTTTTTCTGAGTTCCAAGAGTAGGTATATTTTTTATTACCTTGATTTTAGAGGGGTCTACCTGGATGCCATCAACAGAGATAAAATACCCCAACACTACCCCTTCACTCATCATCATATGAAACTTTTCAGTGCTCAAAGATAGCTGGGTCTGCTCACAGCGTGTTAAAACCTTTTCCAAAATTTTCAATGCTTCTTCAAAGTCCTTTCCATAAGGATTAAAATAATCGATGAAAATTTCCATACTATCATTAACCGATTCTGAAAAGATGCCAATCATATCTCTTTGAAATGTGGTTGGTGCATTGCATAAGCCAAAGGGAAGTACCCTATATGCAAAAGTTCCCTAGGGATAGGTGAAGGTATTTTTATCCTGGTCTTCAAGAGCAATCTGGATTTGATTGCACCCGCTAAACCCATCCAGGAAGCAGAAAAACTTCTTCCCAGATAAGGTGTCAAGTACTTGATCGATAAAAGGTAGGGGAAAGTGATTGATGATAAGGTGTCAAGTACTTCATGTCTATGTACTCCTAGGAAAACCCCCCCTTATGTTTTTTTAAGAGAGTGATTAGGTGTTCTTGTTCATCCAGAGCAAGACTGGGATTGATATTCAGGGTTTTTCTAGACTCTACCTCGACAGGAACACTTTTTGAATTTTTCAACACTAGAACTATATGAGTATCATTGATTGATGTCTCCTCTGTGAGATTTTCTTGTTCTTCTTCACCTAGAGTAGCATTCAGGATTTGGTAAATTTTCTTATTAACAGAAGTGGGTTCACTACTGAAACTGTTAATGGCATCATCTTCAGTTTCATCTTTAAAATTCGAGGCCTTCCCTATTGTTAATAATGGCTGAACGCCCTCCTCTTCCTCTAGCTCCATCCATAATGGAGTTTCAGCTTCTAGACTTAGCCAAGCTGGAGGATAGAGAGTGAGGTTCTTTATCTTGGTTCCATTTGATATGGTCATAGACCCAGACCGACAGTTGATGTAAGCATCAGCTGTAGCTAACCAGTGCCTTCCCAGGATCAGTGGATGTCCTCCTAGCTATGACTAAGGTTGTAAAACCAAGAAGTCGATAGGATATTCCCATGAATAAACTAAGATAATGAGGTCATCCAAGATTCCTTCAGGTTTAATAGTGGATCTATCTGCAAGTTCTAAAATAGTAGGAGTTGGTCTGAGATTAGTGAGCCTGAGTTTCCTTACAGTTTCAATGGTCATGGTGTTAATTGATGCCACTAAATCAAGTAGTACGTTGGGTATCTACGTGCTCCTAATCTGCACAGTGATAGTGGGGTTCCCAAGATCGGCGTATTTGGCCAAGAGGGTTTTTCCCATTATTAATTCAGATAATTTCCCGATGACATGAACAGTGGGAGGATCCTTGGGTTTTCTTCCTAGTTTCCTTGTACACAGATCCCAAACAGTTCTGGCATAGATAGGTACATCGTGAAGAACCTGAAGGAGTGGAATTTTGACATAGATATTTTTTAACTCTCCTAAGAGGTTAAATTGAGGTTGTCCCACTTCCTTCGGTAGTATTAATATTTCAGGGTATGGTGGTTCCCTAATCAATTGTGTAGACTGTGTGTCGATAAATGTGTCTTCTTGTGTTTCAGCTGGTATCTTGGTAGGATGTTTAGCATCCTAAATAATGGAGATCATTGTATTGGGATAAATATTGTTGGTTCATCCTTTCTTCAAGAACAGAGGATGGAACATCCTCAATGACCAAAGGCTCCACTACCCTCCCTGATCGTAAGCGGATGTTGTTGCAGGGAACTGGAGTAATGGATTAAGAGAGCATGTTGGCAGTCTCAAACTAATGGAATTCTTTATTATTTGGGTTGGGGTTAGGTTGAGCAGGCAGCTGCGGTCGTATAGGAACATTGGGGACAACATTATTCTGGAGTTGCAGCTGCGACTGCTGATAAGGCTAAGGATATTGTTGAGGAGGGTACGGTTGATGGGGAAACATTTGATGTGGAAGCTATTGAGGAGGTTGGTTATGGGGAAAAGAATTACTTGGATGGAAGTTCCTCCATCCAGGAGACCAAGAATTTTGTTGGTTTGGTGGTTGTGTCCAAGATTTCCAGGAGTTAAAATTTTGCATCGGAGGTTGAGAGGGATACCATTAATGGTTAGAATAAGATGAAGGGAATTGTGTATTCATGTGTTGCATATTATTCCAATTATTCATGTTATTCAAAAATGGAAACAAGTCTGGAGCCATACCTTGATTTTGAGACTGCCAAGGCTTTTTCTGTGCAATAAAGTAGGCTGGTTCCACATTTGTAGTTGATGCCTATAGAACTACCTTCACTTGGGGTAATGAAGGCATTCTTTTGTGTCATGGTTTAGCACACACAACTGACACACTTATACCTTGTCGAGTGGGCACTCCTTCAGAGGATGGTTCTTCCTACATTTAGGGTAGAATATACCAAGTGTGAGATCTTCTACTGCTTGTTTATGCTTTGCCGTCAGGACATCTATTTCCAAGGAGATGGAGCTCATCATTCCTGTCTTGAAATTTTTTAGGAGATTTCCTATTTCTGCCCAGGTGGCTCATCCATTAGATGACTTTTCTGTTATGTCGAAGACATCACGTTTAAATTTGTCCTGTTTGTCCCATTTGCTATTTATGGAAGATCCCCTGGAATACCTTTTGCATAGTTCAATGATATTTTCAAAGGAATCCTTTGAGATATCCCACTTTCCTAATAGGTTCAACATGTCTAGGTAGTCATCCCTAAACCCACGAAGTAGGATTATTTTGAGAACATCTAACCCCATATTAGTCTATCCAGTTCTCTGCACATTGTATAAAATCATTTCAACAAAATATTCCAAACTTTCATCGTCCCTTTGTACCATTTTAAATAGTTCTTCTCTCTTATCTTTGGTATTGCAATAATCTTGATATTTCTCCAGGAACACCTATTTCATCCAGTCCCAGGTGGTGATAGTTCCCCCACCCAGGATCATGAACCAACGTAACGCATTGTCCTTCAGAGTGGCAAGAAAAAGTTTCAGTTTCAGTGCATTGGTGGTGTAGTCATAGCTGTGACAGAGGATATCAAATTCAAAAAGAATTCATTTGGATCCTCTACCGCTTTTCCATAAAAGCGAGGCAACACCAATGGCGATATATTTTTCATGGGGGCTATCCCCTCTGGATATTGAATTGGGAATTGGAGTGTAGCAACCGTCCCTTCAGGTGGGGAGTTACCCTCATGATGTTGATGTTCACCCATTGCTTCTTCGTGATATTCTGGATCGCATCTATTGCTCATGTATTCTTCTGCTTTATCCTCTTTGTGCTTCCACCGATCGTTAAATTTTTTATGGAACTATGTCCACTCCTCTTCTATCACAACCTTCATGTTAATGTGATATATCAAATCTCGGTCAACTGATCCCGTAGTACTAACTTTGTCTTCCTTCGCAAGGATACCCGAGGGTGTTGCAGCTTCTCCTGTGTTCTCCACTGTGGAAATTGATGCTGCCACTCTATGGGTAACGAAGATTCTTCTAACAGTTGTTTCTTGATGGTGAGCCCCAGTAGAAGAATTGGTCCTATAAACCAGATCGTCAATGAATGTCCTTTTTCCCAATGCTAGATTTCTCCCACAGCCTCGACCGCCTGCAATGTTAGTATTCTATGGGGTTCTGGGATTTATAGGAATGTGATGCTGTACTCTTCTCATATTCATGCAACCCAAAACATGCAAACTTAAAAACTGAAGAAAAATGAATAGATATAATTACTGGATACAACTACTACAGTGTCTAATAATTATCTTTCTTAGAAAACGATGCCAAAATGTTGGGAACCCTATATGCAAGTTAATTAAAGACAACATATAGAGTGTCCAATATAAATTGTCAAACCATGGAAGTGTTTTATTTCTAAGATAATGTGCACTGTATATGCTTAAACACTAAGTAGATAATACTGTAAATGAATTATCCTACTTTCTTGTTCATCCCAACTCATCCGAAGATCAACTTAATCTAATTTACCTTATTGAAAATGCATAATCAAAATTAACTACTTACAACCCTTAATATAGAAATGAGAGGTTCAAAAAATAAACATCTAGATTTACTTTTGCAAAAAGTTAAATCCTAAATTACATAGCCATCTGAAGATCCATCTCAACTATCTTAATTCAACTTAATCTAGGAATTCAAAGTGCAGGAATTAAGTTCCACAATTATAACTGTAAAGGGATGAACTAANATGAGGCTGTTACAACTATCACACAGTTGCATAAGAGAAAGTTAATCTACACAGTCGGTTGTCACACCACACCACTGTAGTTTACAGGAATGCAATTAGTGGTCATTCAAAGGAACACATAATAAATCGATAGTTGTTATAGCTACTGTAAATAAATGAATTCATCATAATATTCACACCACACAATAGAATAAATAAAATACCTAATTAACTCAACAATCTCTATAGGAAGGAGGGCCCAGCCTTCACACACAGATGCTGGAGTTGGCACACGTTAAAACGCTGAGATCTGAAGAATCAAACACCTTGTATTAAAATGGCGAGATGAACACACAACCTCTATCACAGCTTATAAAAATAAAATAAATTAATCTCCAACCCCTAGCTTGGAATAGTTCCCAGTATTTATGCATTTACAATAATAACTTCTACCCACTAATATCGGGCAGCCATGAAGATCTTTGATCTTTAGGCTTCCCCAATTACGATACATTGTTATAGCTGTGGAAAGATAGAAGCAAAAAATATAGGTAGGCTGTTACTCGAGCCAGCAATGACAATCATGATCAATCTAGAAGATACTCCATCGATTGCAGTTACCCTTAAGCGACGACGGACTGTTGCAGCTTGTTGCAACCACCTTCATACAACTTGCATGGAATAGTAGCCTTTGACCACGTTCTTTAGGAAACAATGGAATAGATGGTGATTATCTTAGCAATGAATGTCCATCCCTCTCTTGGCCTTTTTATCTTGCTACACATGTATCCTTTACATCTCGAATTATCTTTATAAAACCACCATATGTTAGCATAACTCAAGATATAGAGCCCTGATTACAACAATCATAATAGATGGTGATTATCTCAACAATGAATGTCCATCCCTCTCTTGGCATGTTTAGCCTGCTACACCTGTATCATTTACATCTCAAATTATCTTTATAAAACCACCATATGTTAGCATAACTCAAGATATGGAGCCCTGATTACAACAATCATAAGCATTAATAAGATAATACAATAATTAACCATACCTGTATGAATTGAGGGATCAAGTGGCGGAAAACATCTGTTTGGTGTACATAAGGAGTAAGATGAGGCAAAAAGATGTAGGTAAAGGTGGTCAAAAAGGGGTCATTTATGGGCCCAACAATCTCCATCGAGAAGCTTTGCACTGTAAGGAAGAAAGAAGGAAGGACAGAGGGATAAGTGCTGCTATCTTCTTCTCTGATCTAGAGTGATGATGCGAGGATCTACTAACCAATGCAATTGATAGGTTTTTTATAAGGATTTATCTTGGTGAATGACAAAGTGAGATTTTGTATATAAGTAATGAAGTTCCAATAAAATTGAAATGAAACCTATAACTGAATAAAACCATTAACACTAATTTTTATAATTTGAAAAAATATGGACAATGTTCAATTTTAACACAGTTAGAGTATTTTACAATAAAGCTTTATAAATATGGCTGAATAGGTATCTAGGGTAGGTTTACGTGTCCTTTTCAAGGACAAGTTTTCAACGTTTAATATTCCAGTTGTTGCTTTTATTATATTTTGACAAACAAAATATTCAAACAAGCACAAAATAATTTCTGGAAATCTTTGTTGTCGCTACAATTTGGAAATTACTGGGTTAGGTTCGAGTTGCTTTCTAATGGTTTTATAGTAAAAAACCTAAAAGAAACAAATACATAACATTTGGCGGTACCGGAGGCTAGGCGTCTGTGATTTAATATCAGTTCAATTTCAAAGTTTATAATGTGTTGGTTTTATGTTAACTAGCTCAAAAACTATGTTTGGTAGTTTCGAGGATGTCTTTTTTGGTCTATCCACAAATGGTGTCTTGTTATTTGGCTCTTTGTGTACAAAAATCTACAAACATGTTTATATAAATATTTTTTTTTTAGGAAAAACCATTTGGCAGTCCTAGGGCTGGGCATATGCTATTTAATGATATCAGTTCGATTTCAAAGTTTATAATTTGTTGCTTTTAGGTTAACCATCTCAAAAACTCATTAAAATTGTACCATCATTTTCAGAGCTTAGCACACCATGAATACGCTCTCTCTGAGGTGATTTGCAGTTTTCTCGTCACCAACATTGAATTCAATGGAACATATAAGTTTTTTTCACTCGAATGATGTGGGCATGTGCTCAGTACCAAATCCTTGAAGGAGTTACCATCCACATCCTATCTTGTATGCCATGCTGCATTTTCTGAGTCTGATAAGATTGCCATCAATGGAAACGAGGAGGAAGTTACTTCCCTGGTACTGGGGGCTAGGAATCTATCATCATCACTGGATCTGGATCATCACTGGATTAGGAACATCACTGCTGGATCATCATCATAGGTGCTATCTCTTGATTCTTCTTGTCACAGGAAGTTCTACAGAGCCAACCCTTTTTCATGTTGGTTGTATGCCTAGCCTCCATGTAGGTCTTCTTCAGTACTTATATCTGACCCTAATTTGGAATGTCCTACCCAGCACTTACATCCAACCATGGGAGGAGCACATCCAACAACCATGTTAGAAAGGCATGCCCAACACTCACATCTAACCATGGGAAGAACACATCCACCACCATGTCAGAAAGGCCCAACACTCACATCCACTGGCATGATAGGACACACCATCTATCATCCAAGGAACGACTCAGCACTTACATTTACTGGCATAGCAAGACACACCATCTACTATCCATAGAAAGGCACATCACTTATATCCCCTAGCATAACAGGACACACCATCTACTATCCAAGAAAGGGCTCAACACTTATATCTATTGGCATGGTAGGACACACCATCTACCATCCAAAGAAAGGCTCTGCACTTGCATCCGTCAACATGATAGGACACACCATCTATCATCCAGGGAAAGGCTCTGCACTTATATCTAATCATGTGGGAGCTAATCCCACAGTCATATTGGAATGGCTCTGTACTTACATCTTATCATTTGGGAGCCAATCCCACAATCATATCAAAATGACTCTACACTTACATTTGATCATGTGGGAGCCAATCCCATAGTCATATCAGAATGGCTCTCAGCTCTAGGTTGAGTATTCCTGGTAACTTACCAGGTGCCTCCATTCTCCCAGAGAATGGCCTTCAGCACTTATATCTAATCATGTGGGAACACATCCTTTAATCACATCAGAATCGCTCTCCACTGATCATGTGGTAACACAATCCACAATCATATCAGAGCATCTCTGCACTTACATATATGACCCTGGAAGGAACTAATCCTCTCACCATGTCAGAAGTGATCATGGACTCATCACTTCCCCTTGGAAGGAACCTCGATTTGGAGAACAACAAGCTTCTCCCTGAAGTACTCAAACTTCACTCTGGCCAATGGCTTGGTCAACACATCAGCTATCTTCTTGTCTGTAGCAACATACTAGAGCTTCACTGCTCCTATCTGCACCATATCCATGATATAGTGATATTTGATCTCAATATGCTTCGACTTGTCATGGAACACTAGGTTCTCAGACAACTTCACACAACTCTGGTTGTCGCAATATATACAAGTAGCATCCAACTGGAAATCAAACAAATTAGATAGTAGCTTTCTAAGCCACACTACCTCACAACTAGCCGAACAAGCTGTGACATACTCTGCTTCGGCTGTACTCAGTGCAACACAAGACTGTTTCCTACTAAACCAAGGGATCACACCTGATCCCATATTGAAGCAACACCCTGAAGTGCTCTTCCTATTGATGGCACTACCTGCCCAATCTGAATCAACATAGCCTTCCAGGTTTATCTTTTGATTCACCTCATACTTGAGCCCATAATCAATTGTACCCTTTAGGTACCTCAGAATATGCTTTGCAACAATCAGGTGAACATGTCTAGGATATGTCAGGAATTGGATCAATGTGTTCATAGCAAAGAAAATATATGGTCTTGTATTCGTTAGGTACATCAAGGACCCAATAATCTAACGATACATTGTAGCATCAGCTACTTTTGATGAAGCATCACTCAATAGCTTCAGGTTCAATGCCATAGGTGTGGTCATGGCCTTGTAGTCCATCATCCCAAATCTCTTCAATATCTCTACTGCATACTTCCCTTGTCCCAGGGAAATTCCATCTGCATTCTGCCACACCTCAATGCCTAGAAAATAGTGCATCATACCCAAGTCCTTCATCTCTAACTCGGTAGCAAGCTTCCTCTTCATATCAGCAATCAACCCATCCATACTTGTTACAAATAGATCATCTACATACAACGAGAGTATCATTGGGTTCCCTTCTTCAACCTTGTAGTAAAGGATGGAATCTGATTTACTCTTGGTAAAGCCCAAACTGAATAGGAAGCTATCAATTCTGTCATACCATGTCCTGGGTTCCTGTTTCAAACCACATAGGGCTTTGTTCAATTTACACACATGAGTCTCCTTGTCACGTGTCTCAAAATCGAGTGGCTACTCCAGATACACTTCCTCTTCCACTACACAATTCAAGAAAGCAGTCTTGACATCCATCTGGTGTATCTTCCATTTCATCATTGTAGCTAGAGAAAGTCCTGATCTAATGGAAGTGTATTTGGCTATAGGTGCAAAAGTTTCTTCATAATAAATTCCTTCTTTCTGGGAGAAGCCACAAGCCACAAATCTTGCTTTATATTTCTCTATGCTGCCATCTGCAGCATGCTTGATCTTGTATATCCTCTTGGAAGTCACAACAGACTTCCCCTCTAGTCTAGGAACAACATCCCAGACATCATTCTTAATGATCGAGTGGTACTCCTCGATCATAGCATCCTTCCATTCTTTCTTCTCTGCCGCTTCTTCATAGTTGGAAATTTATTTATCAATGATGTCACATAACAGGGCTACATAACCAGAGTAGGACCTATTTATTTTCCTCTCTCTGTGTATTTCTTCTGGATCCCCATATCTTTCTAAACCTTGGATAGCCTCTCGTACCCATGCAGGTTTCCTCTTATGAGGATTCTTCTCTTGGGGTGGATCTACAAGTTCTTGGGGTTCTTCTATTTCTTGATTTTCATTGTTCATAGTTGTATCTTGAATTCTGGGTACTTCTATTTCTTTGGAGTCTTCAACTGGTCTCTTTCTGGATTTTTTTTAAGTTGAATCTTCATCGAATGTTACATCTCTTCTTATGTCAATATTCTTGAATCCTGGGAAGTATATTCTGTAAGCTTTCGAGCTTTTACTATATCCCACAAATATACCCTTCTTTCCAGAAGGATCTAACTTTGTCCTCTTTTCTTTTGCAATGTGTATGTATACAAGATAGCCAAATATTCTGATATGGATGACTTCTCGTTTCTTTCCAAAAAAGACTTCCTCAGGTGTCTTGTTCTCGAGTACTTTGTGTGGAGTGTGGATTAAAAGGGAGTTAACTACTCCATATAATCCACAACATAATGGGGTTGTAGAAAGGAAGAATAGAACGATCATGAAAGTTGCAAGGGCCATGCTTCATGATCAAGATATTTCCATGAATCTATGGGTAGAAGCTTCCAGAACAATGGTGTATATACGGAAATCAAAACATATTCTTCATCACTTGAAGAATCATCACTTTCTTGTCTGATTCTCTTTGTTGAAGGTTCATCATCCTCTGCAGTATGAGCATGATGTCTTCTCTTGTTTCCCTTATTCTTCTGAGATTTATTTTTGTTTCTAGGACAATCTATGGCAAAGTGTCCACTTTCATCACATGTATAGCATCTGAGTTTAGATAAATCTTTGTTAGATCTTCTAGTGTTATCTTTCTGGTGGAAGTGCTTACCTTAGGGGTGATGAAAGTATCTTCTGCTTTTCTTGGAGTGTACTGTGAAAGCTTGGTCTTCACTTCCCATCTTTTCTTCTTGGGGTATTATTCAAGCTTCTTCTTGTGAGAATTCTTCCCACAGCCTACTAAACTTGACTAGCTTCTTTCTTGCACAAATCCCTTGAATGAAGGAGTCCCATGATCTAGGTAGACCATTCAAAGTGGTCATCATAATTTCTGCATTCTCCACTTCTTCATCTACTGCTTCTAGATATTCCTTGATTTGAGAGACCCTTGTAAAGTAAGACTATACGTTCTCCGCATTTTGGATCTTTACATTCTTCAATTGGTTTCTCAGATTCATCTTTCGATTTATTTTCTTTCCTTCAAACAGTTTGGTCAGTGCATCAAACATAGCTTTAGGTGTCTTTAGGGAGGACACATGTGGAATGAGGTGATATTTAATTGAATCAGCAATAATCCTCTTAGCCATGACCAATTTCTTTTTGTGTAAGGCCTTAGCCTCATCTCCCTATAGAACTAGAACCTCTTCATTAATGTAAGAGTCCAACTCATTTTCTTCCAAGACCAGGGAGATCCTATACTTCCAAGCTCGGAAGTTATCAGGTCCCTCAATATTTTCATCAAGCTTGGTATGACGAGACATCTTAGATGAGAACCTCAAATGGAAATATAGAAGATTTAGATCTTACCAGGTTAAGATGTCAGAACTGGATCTGGAGCTGAATCTCTGCAAAGCTGGTTCGGGAGCAGATTAGGGTTTGACTTTTCCGAAGCTCCACCCAGCCAAAAACTTTGATCTTGATCTCTAAACTTCAATTTTGAGGAGGAGATCAATCCAGGCCTAGGCTTATTTAAAAATTACACTTTTGTGGAAAGCCCTAATTTTCGATAGTAGTGTCGGGTCAAAAACTAAAAATGCTCAAAATCAGATTATGTTTCGACAAAAAGATGCACCCTAGAGAGGAGAGTCAATCCAACCTTCTTTTGCTGACAATCTATGGAGAGAGATCCAAAAAATAGGAATCCCTAGTTTTCACAGCTGCACAGTTTCTTCTTCTTAGGTTAGCTTTGATACCATATTAGATTTTTATCATTCAAACTAGCATTATCTTAGGATCTTTAACTGAGAGAATAACAAGCACAATAATCAAACACAATAGACAATATACACAAATATTTTCCTCCAGGAACCATAAAGGAGAAAACCCCACAACTTCGTTAGAGATAGAATCAGCACCAAAAGTAAAACCCAAAACAGTAAGATGATCTCCCAACAACAGTATTCTCTCTCTCTCTTGTCCCAGCTTCTTCTTCTCTCTTAGTTATGCACTACAACTGAGTGTGAGTGAATGTGTGATAAATAGAGAGGCTCACTCTCTATTTATACTGATTCCCGACTTGACAATAACTCACTAGGGCCGAATTCTCTAGGAGATTCTAATAACCCTAGGCCCCCACAACTGCGGGGAATTTAAACCTTGATCAATAAGGAGGGTTACCCT
Source organism: Pseudotsuga menziesii (assembly GCA_001517045.1). Taxonomy (NCBI): domain Eukaryota; kingdom Viridiplantae; phylum Streptophyta; class Pinopsida; order Pinales; family Pinaceae; genus Pseudotsuga; species Pseudotsuga menziesii. Next base: position 102,841 of record LPNX011143672.1, read on the forward strand.
CTATGACTTTACATGACTTGTTTACATTATTGAATCTCTCAATAGGAACATTGGGGCATGACATGACTCAATTACATTACAGATACTTCCCGGAATAAACATCTGGGTACAATACATAAAATATACAAGTGAATTCATTCTAAAGTTACAAATATATCAACATCAATCTACTTACCTTGCTTCTTCTACCTTCCCTACTTCTTCTGCGGTCGTCAATGTACTCAACGCATCTCCAGGATCCAACTAGTAGGTTTACATGCTCTTCACTTCCTCAAGAGATTATATACCATTCATATGATCCAACCAAGTTATAGGGGCCTCATTTGTACTATGAGGTGTTGGCACCCCAACAACTTCCCTTGGTTTTCACAAAATCAAAGGGAACCCCTATTAGAATTTTTGTGATTACTTAGTTTTTGGTTTTCTTTTATTTTATATTGTTTGATTTGAAGGTGGTTTCGTGTCTTTCTTTATTCAATACCTTAATCTTCTTTGCGCTGCTTATTCTTTTGCTTGGTTTGAAATAGTAAGTGGTTTGATTTATATGCTTTTTATTTCCCTCATTTTTTTTTGGTAAGATTATTTGATGGTCGTACTCTTTCTTAAGGTTTTGGTTTGAGTTCTCCATGATTGATGTTTATGTTTAGATCTCCACTTGGAAAGGAGGAAAACAATTATTTCTCTGTGGCTTATACAACATTAAGATATATGAATTACTAAGATTTTAAATATTACTTAATGATATGCTTAGTTATAGCCACATAGTCTTACACCAAAGACATTATTTTTCTCACATAACATTTTAATGAATACAAATATTATTTAATTATTAAAATATATTTCGGCATATTATATATAATTTCATAACTAGGTTTTATGTTATGTCTATCATAACATAGTTTGTTTTAACATGAAAGCTAAAAGGGCAGTATTAGATTTAAGAGTTTTCATTAAGATATTTTTTCATTGTATGCAATAATTGTCATTAAAGCTTTGGTTTGAAAAATGAATTTTGAATTAAGAATTTTTGGATATTCTTTTTCATACAAATCTCATGAGATGAGAGCTTATAACGATGTTTCATCTTGCATATACTACTTGATCACATAAATGTCTCATTTGCCAAACTAGATTGACTAAATGTTTGTAGCGTTATCATTTTTGCAATACCAATGAATTAGTTATATGACATTTTTTTTCTTTCATGCATAACCTTATAAAGTTTCATTATAATTGATATATATCTTTGAAAGAAACTCTATCATCATTTTATAAAAATTTATCAAAGGATCCATCTCTAAGATATATCATGTTAAATTATTAAAAATATTAAATGATTTATATATATATATAGAAATCATAATTATTTTTTATATATATGTTTTACATAAATTGCTATTAAATTATTTTAAGTTCCTCACAATTAACACTTTTTAACATGATATATATTTACAGCTCTCATAGGTTTCCTTTATTTCTCATAATAAATATTTCAGTGATGAATTTATGAAGTCATGTCATGTTAAACTTTAGAAGAGACTTATGGAGTCTTATTATTGTTTTATTATATTTTATTGAAGGCTTTTTACAATGATATGGTTTCAATATTTATGATTTTAAAATGATTTAATTCGGGTTTCTTTCGACTTATATCATGACTAATTTCTTATTTCTTGGAGATAATTTTGTCACATGGACTTAAAATTAAATGAGCATGCTAAACGATGAGAGAAGATTGTCACACACGTTAAGTGTGCTTCCTTCTTTACCGCATAGTCCTAAACCAGATTCCACAACTCCCTTCCATGAGGTTCTTCTTTTGGCATTTCATAGGTCAAACCAAAACTATATATTTGATTGAGTGCTAATAACTCGTATTCGCAGCGATTTGGTATTTAATATAGCTCTTCGTGCATGTAATGAAGTTAGCCTAAAATCAATAGTCCACTAAAACATGAGATTACACTTGAGATTGCATCCTTCATAGAGATTGCCAGTTAAGATATCTCAGAGTCATTTCATTTGAGATTACTGCTGTTATCAGATCAAGAAAATTAAGCCACAAATCTAGGAGAAAGAATGCTACTTTTTTTATAACAGGTATAAGAGCAACCAAATTTATCTCCATATGGTTTTTCTGTTCTAGAATTTAGAATAACTAATTTCTATTTTAAGCACATATTACCAAAGAATAACACGCCAATCACTAAGCTTGCTACCATTTGTCAAGCCTCTGAAAATTGAAAGAGATCGTTTTTGCATGCCCATAAGAACGCCATGTCATCCCACTAGAAATTGTGCCACATGAAGAAGGTTGTTCATTACCCGTCAATGATATGATTTATGTTTGATAGTTGAGAAGAAGTAGCCGCGAATACATGGGAAAAGGAATTGGTTTCGGATAAGATCATGCAATTGTGAAAATTTTGTGCTCTCGTAAAGGGTAAAAGATGGGCTCTAGATAAATCTCTTGATCCAGGGAGGAAAGGTGACACCATATTGATCACACTGAAATTGCCATCTCATTGATAAAGGACGGTTATGAAACACCAGAGCAAGAGATCAATCAACTTTCTCATTACCTAGATACTCCATGAACTTATGGATTTACCAGATTTACAAACTTGAAACTCTTAAATAATTTACTTGAGATGCTTTTATTCGCAACCACTAGTTTATTAACTCTTGAAGTGAAACGGAGAATTGCTTTATCTTTTTCTTATTTCAAAGAAAGTCTATTTAGGTTTGATCTTTTATTTTGTTTTTGGGCATGCAGGTTTAGAAGTGATATATGAAGAAATGACAACGTTCATTGACGGAGTTGAAGAACATTTCATCGAAATCTTTATTCCAAATGATCAATAATCCTGACACAAATGCAAATCGAGAGTCGCTAAGGTTTCTTTAGTCGCTCCCACATTAACAGATTTCATGGAAGGAATGTGTCCGAATTCAATGAAATCTCCAGATTCCAAGGAAAAAATTGGTTGGAGTCCAATTCACCTGACAGGTAGCAAGCACAGAAGGATGATTGTATCACTTATTTGAAGGAAAAATAAATTTGATAGTGATGGGTGGGGAAAGCTCTCGACAGGGCTGATGGAAATTTACCTTTCTGTGCTCTATTTTTCTCTTTGTTCCATGTGTTTGTGAGACTAGGGAGAGAGAGATTTTGCCATAAGTAATTTTTGGACATGTAAGGAGATCTGTAATTTTCATTCAAAGAATTCTATAACCAGGGATAGTTATCAGTATTGTTCCAAGACTTATTCAAACTGTTTTACTAAGATTTCATTTTATTGTTCTTCCTCACTCATTTGAATAAAATTCAAATACAGTTTCTATTTTTCATTTTGGCACTTAAAATTTTTATGTTTATCTGTCTAGAGTGTCTAATTTTATTGTATTTGATTGTCTGGAATAGTCTCAAGTCTGATGTAATGAGCAATTTGAAATAGATCAGTAGTTACTTTGTTAATTACTTGGTTTTTTGAAAGGTTGATTTGCTTAAAGAATTACAGTATATTTTAATATACTGTAATCAAATCATACTTCTCATACGTCAGACTTATATAAATTAATCACGCTCCTGTGCAGGATAGTTTAGAAAATAGATTAGGTATAGTTAGTTTTCAAGTTATATTTTAAGTTTTATTTCATAGTAAAAAGGTACAAGTTGGCAGCTACTAAATTTGTGTGTTTTAACAGCTATTAAATCTATGCGTTTCCACATATTGAAACTTGCATCTTAGTTACATTTAATTTTTTTTTTGGTCAAATAGTTTATTATTTATGAATCATTAAAATCTCATTGAGAGACTCTCCTTAAGAGAGCAAATTATAATTAGATATAAATAGTAATTTTAATTTAGTAATAGTTAAATAGAGCAAATTTTAATTTAGTAATAGTTAAATAGATATTTCATCTTATATATTAGCATAGTTTGTAGGTAAGTAGTTTGTTTTAATTTAGTTGATTTTATTAAAATTTAGTTTAGTCTTTAGTTTGTTAGTTAATTTAGGAAACATTTTTCTAAGTTTAAATGGTAGGACTCTCCTTAAGAGGATAAAACTTAGATGGTAGCAGGACCACAACTTGCAAGGATCAACTAATCCAAACACACCAGAAGCTGTAGTAAGCGACTTGTGTGGGTTGATTCTCCTTAGTTGGCCAGGTCATAAAATCCGGCCAACATGAGGTTGGATGCATGTAAAACTGCAGTGTTGAGCTTCCTCTTTGTGAGATGTAGAGGTGGGCTTGCAGGTCTACCAGAGAAGGTAAACTCATGCTCAATAAGACTAAACCCATGAGAAGATATGGGCATGTGATGTCAATGAAAGAAGATCAAACCCATGAGTAGATCTGGGAATGTGACATCGATGAAAGAGCTTCAAGTTCTTTCAGAATAACAGTGTGAAATGGGGTGGATTTTTAATGGTGTGAAATATTGTGAATTAGCGGTGGACAAGGGGCGGCTACTGATAGGTCATCAACAGATAACGAAATCCTGAGGAGGACCGCCCCTTAATAACACCTTCGATGTAATAACCCTAATCCTAATAATTAGTGGACGTATTGACTTTGTCATATTACATTAATTAGTACACATGAATCTAGTTGTCTTTGTTTTTAACGATTATCTCCTAACTCAATAATTCCTATCACAAACCATCTTTACCATGTTTGTCTTGACTATGTCTTCATTACATAGTAATTATCTTAAACTAATGTCTTAGCCCTAAATACATCATTTGGTTAGTTGTGCAACCTAATTTCACCATAATATCTTCATCGTTCATTATTGAGTAGTTAAAAGGCCATTGGAAAATTGTATGAGAACCAACCATGTATATTGATTTGGCATGTTTTCGTTGGACCTATTCTTTTGTATTTAGAATAAGTGGGATAGGCTTGTATAGGCATGACACAAAGTTGATTCCAAACCACTGCCATGATAATGTACATGCATAACTATGCTGCCTCATGCACAAGACATAATGGTAGTTAAGATTTGAACCAACTACATCACATAGAGTGCCTTAACAATACATCCTATCACCAATTGATCTACACTGCAAGGACCTTTCATTGGACCTATTGTAAATAATACACAATAACCATTATTGCAAATATTTAAGGAACCATTTAAAATGAACTATGCATATAAATGATTATTAAGCATGGATGATTTATTTGAAAATTTGAAAAACTATATCAACCTCAACAAATGTCATCCTTATTCCATGTTCTTAGTGAGTATATATAGGTTCATTAATAGATATTAACACACAAATAATAACTTAACACAAATAATAATAATAATAATAACATAAGACACACTTATAAATGATGAATTTCTATGGGCGCATGTACAAAGATGGTTCCACTTTTTAGTGCCATTATATAAATCCAAAACACAAGTCCGAAAACAAAATCCATAACGCATATGCGTTATGGATGGTTTGGTTCAGAAAACCCCAAGCCTAAAACCAAAGAAAACGCTAGTTAGACTATATCGCAAGCACAATATATCGCACTTGCATTTTTGAAGAGTACAAATCGCAAGTGTGATATATTGCACTTTTGATACGTAAAAATTAAATAAATAAATAAAACACAGGCCCACGGGCTCTATTTGCTTATTTTGCATTGCAGACCGCACAGAACGGAAGCGAGAAATATCGAGAAGGAGATTTAGAGTGCATACGATTTGGAAGGCGCATTGTGAGGGAGGACATTGAGCACATTTTGAGGGAGGAGATCGACAAGGTTGAATGAAATGGAAGGTAAGAATTGCTTTTATTTTTTGGTTTAGGATTAGGAAAGATTGTTTTGATTTTTTTAATTTTTGATTAGGTAAGAAGTGTTTTGATTTTTTCTTTTAATTTAATAAATTTTTAATTAAAAGAAAGAATGAAATATTAATTCATTTTAAAATTTATTGTTTTTATATTGACAAACAACACAAATCCTGAAGAAAATGTCCAAAACCAAACCACGAATAATCCAAACACCGAACCAATGGAGGAGGAACACGATAGGAATTCCAAAATTATTCCTCGTTTGGGTGCATTGAGACGCCTTAGTTCACTTTTTAGAGGGGGGACCACATAAGACGGTCATTGGGAGAGGCCCTAGATAACATTACAAATACAATTTCCAATGCCCATGGATCATTGTACAATATTATCTCCTATAGGGATTCCCAAAGGCAATACTATTCCACTAGGCTAAGCTACAAAGATGACAAAAGAGTAACTTTTTTCACTATTCTCGGACCCTAGCACTGGATTAGTTCCTCCCACTAGTCGACCACACATTTATATATACTAGTGCATAGAACCAACTATTAAATCCAACTGGATGGATTATTGGTACATGATCTTCGATGAATACCCTCATAGGAATGGAGATATCCCATTCTATTTCCTTAGGAAATTGTATGTCAAGTTTATAATGGGTAAACATGTAAATTACTTTGATGTTTTAGAGTTCCAGGGGGTAGGACATGGGATTCCCCAAGATAGGAAAGGAGTGAATACTGATCCAAACCGTGTGCGACGACCTCTGTGCACACCAAACCCCCTCGTTTATATCATCCTGCAGGTCCTATGATTGATGAGACGTAGGAGGCATTTTTCAATTACGAAGATACATTGCTTCAACATGGGATTATTGTCGAGGTCAATGTAGGCCAAGGGGTTGGCACATATGGGGCTGACACATCTGGGGCTGGTACATTTGGGGCTAGACCATCACACACAAAGGATCCAGTTAGGTCTCCCGACCCTACCAAATCTAGAGATCACTTTGGACATGCAAATGGTTCAGAGCATCACATCATGCCACATCCTTACACAACTCACTACTACATTTTGCCCAAAAATCCGACGGTCGTATTGTCGAATTTTCGACACTTCCCTGTCGCATGTACGACACTATGATTTTTTTTAAGCGTCGGAAACTTGTCATCGCTTATCCGACACCTAACTAACCGTCGGTTAAGCGACA
>LPNX011143682.1:0-14768 GCA_001517045.1 Pseudotsuga menziesii
ATATATATATATATGTGTATATATATATATATATATATATATATATATATATATTATTCATATTATGATTTTGTATTAAATAATGCTACCATAGAGAGGGCCCCTATGGTAAGGAATCAAAATTAGGGTCTGTTGAAATTCACTGTTAAAATTCAGGCCTATATGATACCTTGACTACTTGATATTCCAGAATTCACTTCCCAATTGTAAGTAGCAACTGTAGATAGAAATTTGTCAGTTGGGTCTAGCTTTGGTGGTTAGGGAGGAGAATGTTATCCTCCCTATTTAGGTTCAAATTTTGGTTGTGACTGCTATTAAGGTTGTGAGCCATCAGAAATATATTTCCTTTGGTTATTGGTCAGGTAATAGAATTGTTATCTTCCCAACCTCGGTTCAAATCTCACTTATAACATGTTTCACTCTTCATGAGCCAGTTATTGTCAAAGCTATGAGTCATGAGGAATAGCTTACCTTTGCTTGCGGGTAGAAGGTTGGGGTGTTTTGCTACATATAAAAACCAAAAAAACTGTAGCTAGAAATTATATAGAATTACGAAATCTAGAATTTAACATAGGTAATTTATTAGTTGTTTATTTTACATGTTCTTGTGGAGTTTTAGGTTATGCATATTTATTTAACATTTCTATTTTTTATTTTATCCAAGAGATGTGCAATATATTTCCTTGGATGATGGGCGTAAACTATACCTCGAGTGCCTAGATTCATCAATAATGGATACAAGGGAATGCCAACCTATTTACCATGAAATTAGGGACTATTACGAAGGCATGAATATGAGATTAGACCAGAAAATACCTATGTTGTTGGTTGAAAGACAAGCATTAAATGAAGCGATGGAGGGTGAAAAGGATGTAAGCATTACTGTAGTGTTACTATGAATTTTTTGTTTTCTTATGTCCTTTATCACGCCTCAGGGCTAAAACATGTTCTTGGTTAGAACATGTTTTATTTTTGTTTGCAGGGACACCATCATATGCTAGAGAATTGAGGACAATGCCTTTCAGAAGAGCATATAGTTGACAATGTAAGAGATTACTATTTTGTTTCACTCAATACCTTATCCAATGCTATGCTAATTGGTAGTCTATTATGTAAAGTGTAACTTTATTGTGTGTTTCTTTTTTCATCAAGATTCTTAGAAGGCCAAAGATTGGAGCAGAAAATCGTATTACAGGCATGAGGACTGGGCATCTGAAGCTAACTCAAAGATGTGAATTCACAACCATTCTCATCCTTTATGGCCTTCCTAGGTACGTAAGTTGCACGATCATGCATTTTTATCTCGTATTTTCACATTTGATTTCAATATGTTATTAGCTTGAGTTGTGGCTTTAGTACCAATAAGTTATAATGATGCTTAGACATTGATTATTTATGTTAGATTTTTATTATTTAATCAATATGATCTAGGATCTTATCTGAGAGAATAACATGCACAACAATAATCACAAGAGACAAGAGACACACAGATTTTTCTTCGGGGAAAACATAAAGGAGAAAACTACGCAACTTCCTCAGAGATAGAATGAGCACCAATAGCAAAAGTAAAACCCAAAAACACAAAGATGATCTTCGACAACTATTCTCTCTCTCACTTGTGTGAGCTCCTCCTCTCTCAATCATGCGCTACAGTTGAGTGAGTGTATGTTCCAAATAGAGAGTCTCACTCTCTATTTATACTAGTTTTCCACTTGACAATTACTCACCAAGGTCGACTTCTCTAGGAGAGTTTAATAACCCTAGTACCCCTCAACTGTGGGGACTATTGCTCCGACTTACAGTGGAGGGTTAACCTCAATGAATTTACATGACTTTATTATATTAACGATTCTCCCGATAGAAACATCGGAGTACAATAAAATATAATATAAGATATACAAGTGAATACATTTTGAAGTTACAAATATATCAACACTCCCTCTTAACTAGGAAGGTATTCTCTTGACATAGTTTATCAGCATAAGTCTTCATCACTGGATCATCATCAAAGGGGGATCATCATCATCATCACTACTCCCGCTATCTCAAGAAAACGGTGCTATCTCTCAATTCTACTCATCATAGGAAGTTCTACAAAGCCATCCCTTCTGCATGCTGGTTGTAGGTCTCAACACTTATATCTAACCATGGGAGGCCCATCCTGCCACCATGTTGAAAAGGCCCAGTGCTTACATCTAACCATGGGAGGCCCATCATGCCACCATTTTAGAAAGTACCAGCACTTACATCTGACCATGGGAGGCATATCCTGCCACCATGTTAGAAAGCCCTAGTACTTACATCTGACCATGGGGCACCCAACCTGCCACCATGTCAAAAAGGCCCAACACTTACATCTGACCATGGGATGCGAAGCCTGCCACCATGTTAGAAAGGCCCAGTGCTTACATCTGACCATAGGATTCCCAACCTGCCACCATGTCAGAAAGGCCCAACGATTACATATGAACATGGGAGGACCAACCTGCCACCATGTCAAAAAGGCTTAGCACTTACATCCGACCATGGGAGGCCCAGCCTACCACCATGTCAGAAAGGCTCTGCACTTAGATATGACCATGGGAGGCCGAACCTACCACCATGTCAGAAAGGATCTACACTTACATCCAACCATGGGAGGCCCATCCCACCACCATGTCGGAATGGCCCTGCACTTACATATGAACATGGGAGGCCCAGCCTTCCACCATGTCAGAAAGGATCTATACTTACATCCGACCATGGGAGGCCCAACCTGTCACCATGTCGAAAAGGCTATTCCCTTACATCTGACCATGGAAGGCCTAGCCTGCCACCATGTCAGAAAGTATCAACGCTTACATTCGACCATGGGAGGCCCAGACTACCACCATGTCGGAAAGGCTCAAAGCTTACATCTAACCATGGGAGGCCTAGCTTGCCACCATGTCAGAAAGGCTCAACACTTACATTTGACCATGGGAGGCCCAGCCTGCCACCATGTCAGAAAGGATCTGCAATTACATTTGACCATGGGAGGCCCAGCTTGCCACCTTGTTTGAAAGTCTATGCACTTACATCTAACCATGGGAGGCCCATCCTACCACCATTTTAAAAAGGCTCAGCACTTACATCTAACCATGGGAGGCCTAGCCTGCCACCATGTCAGAATGGATCAGCACTTACATCTGACCATGGGAGGCCCAGCCTGCCACCATGTTATAAAGGCTCTAGATTCATCACTTCCCCTTGGAAGGAACCTCGATCTAGAGAACACCAAGCTTCTCCCTGAAGTACTCAAACTTCACTCTGGCTAATGGCTTGGTCAACACATCAGCTATCTACTCATCCATCACAACATACTGGAGCTTCACTGATCCTCTTTACACCATATCCCTGATATAATGATATTTGATCTCGATATGCTTCGACTTGTCATGGAACACCAGGTTCTCTAACAACTTCACACAACTCTGGTTTTCTCAATATATATAAGTAGAATCCAATTGGATATCAAACAAATTATATAGTAGCTTCCTCAACCACACTATCTCACAACTAGCCAAACAAGCTGCGACATACTCTGCTTCCACTGTACTTAGTGCCACACAAGAATGATTCTTACTAAACCAAGAGATCACAACTGATCCCATACTGAAGCAACACCCCAAAGTGCTCTTCTTATCAATGTCATTGCCTGCCCAATCTGAATCCACATAACCCTCTAGGTTAATCTTCTGATTCACCTCATACTTGAGCCCATAATCAATTGTACCCTTTAGATACCTTAGAATATGCTTTGCAATAAGCATGTGAACATGTCTCGGATTTGTTAGGGACTGGCTCAATGTGTTCACAGCAAAGTAAATATCTAGTCTCGTATTCGTCAGGTACATCAAGGACCCAATCATCTGACGATACATCATAGCATCAACCGACTCTAATAAAGCATCACTCAATAGCTTCATGTTCGATGCCATAGGTGTGGTCATGGCCTTGCAGTCCATCTTCCTGAACCTCTTTAGGATCTCTATTGCATAGTTCCATGGGATATTCCATCTGCATTATACCACACCTTCAATCCTAGAAAGTAGTGCATCATATCCAAGTCCTACATCTTGAACTCGACAGCAAGTCTCCTTCTTGCAACTTTAATGAGTTCCTCTTTTCTTGTAAGAAACAATTCATCGACATGTAATAGGAGAATCACTGCTCTTCCGCCTTCAACCTTGAAGAAAAGGTTGGATTCCTCTTTACTCTTAGTAAATCCTAGATCCATCAGTAATCTATCCATCCTATTGTACCATGTCGAACCTCGGGATCTTCTACAGTCACTCCCTTTAAAGCAACGCGTCATTCTCCCTCTTCCTTTCGTACTCTATGTATTGAAACATTATGTACTGGAGTGACAAGTAGCTTCCTCTGCTACTAATATTCTAAGTATCCATCTAGGTTCCCTGGATACCAAGATCCTCTATCTTGAACCTTTTGAAAATTTCTTCTCGCACCCATCTGTGAGCTTTTCATCCTCTATAGGATTTCATCTTCAACCTTATAGCAAAGGTTAAGATCTTCATTAATCTAGGTGATCTCCAAGCTCCTAATCTATGTTTATCCGATGGGTGCCTTCTAAGCTTGTACAAGGCATTCTTTAATTTGCACACATGAGTCTGACTGTCATGTGCCTCGACTTCAAGTGGTTGCAAATGTCTCTTCGTAGTCTATTCCTTCTTTCTATGAGAATCCTCATGCTACAAACCTTGCCTCGTGAGATAAAATGAGCACCAATATCAAAAGTAAAACCAAAAAACACAAATATGATCTCCAACAATTATTCTCTCTCTCATACTTTTGCGAGCTCCTCCTCTCTCAGTCATGCACTACAGTTGAGTGAGTGTATGTTCCAAATAGAGATTCTCGCTCTCTATTTATACTAATTTTCCACTTGACAATTACTCACCAGGGTCGAATTCTATAAGAGAGTCTAATAACCCTAGGACCCCTCAACTGTGGGGACTATTGCCTCGACTTACAATAGAGGGTTAACCTCAATGACTTTACATGTCATTTACCCAACATGCACACTTAATTTGGTCAATTTGGCCTTGTTAAACTACTATCCTAAGTTTAATTGACTTAATCGGCATCATATGAGCACACCAACGCCTACCTTCAATCAAGGCGGCCAACTAAGCCTTCACCTTCAATCAGGGAGGTTAACTGAGCTTCCTCCTTCAATCAGGGAGGCTAACTGGGCTTCCTCCTTCAATTGGATAGCCATTCTAGGGTGATCAGAGTGTCATAAACGCACCAAATTGATAACTAATTGTTACAATAAGTTAAGCTAAGTTGTGAAGGCACCTCCATTCATCATTTGATTATTTTTTATTATTATGTATGAACTGGAGACAACTAAGGCACCTCCAACCACTTTTGATGACCAGTTTGACTTCAGTTAACCTCATTGAGTTTCATTGGAGTTAATGATGTGCTACCACTTATTGATTGGCATGCATTGACATGTGTCTGAGCTACTTTTAGTTAGACTCAGTCATCCATTGCACTCTGATATAGTTAGGACTCAGTTGAGTCAATCATGGATTGGTTAGTGGGTTAACTAGGTGTGTTTACTATGGATGACATTTAGTTAAGATACACCCATTCATTCAATTTGAATGGCCTCCTTAAAAATTTGAATGTCTTGCCATTCATGAATCTTGCATGACCATTGTATTGTATTACTCATTCTTTATTGATTATATAGAGTTTCTACTCCTATTGTAGCACCATTATGCCATTTTCATGCTTATTTGTCTAAAATCTCTTATGAGACTATGTTTTAGTCCCTATATTACTGTGACATATTAATATGGTATCAGATCTCATAGTGGGACGAAGCTCAGATCTCTCAAAAACATGGTTTTTGACAGATCTTGCATGAAAAATTGAGCAAAAGCTCAAAATTTCAGCACTGCACCAGAAGCAAAGGCTTACCACTTAATACCCCAAGTTAAGGAATTGTTGATCAAGCTTGCTTGATCAATTATGCTGGGTGTGATGAAAGCCTAAAATGTGCAGGCTCTTCAACCTTATGGTGCCCCTTTTGTTGTGATTTATAGGTTTTAACAGGTGAAAAGAATTCACTACAATAGTTTGAGATGGATTCTTCCGTCGAACTCTTGACTCCGTTCAATTTCCATTCATGGAAAGGAGATATGGATATCCAACTATGTGCCAGAGGAATATACCGGGTCACTATGGACACTAAAGAAGAGCCTACTCATGTGATAGACAAAGCTAGATTCTTGAACAAGAAAGATGAAGCATTCAGGTTTTTGGGCCTCTCTATTTCCAAGGATCATCTTTTCCACCTCTTGGGATTGAAGACTCCAAGAGAAATTTGGGACAAATTGGACACCCTATATGGAAAATAGGATGGTTTGAGATTTTATCAGCTTGAAAATGATTTGATGTCTCTCCAACCTTCCAATTTAGAGACCTTAAGTGATTTTTTCACAAAGTTCAAGCACATTGTCTTACTGTTGAAGTAGTGTAAGGTGGAGAAGGAGGATGATCATCTCATCCTCTCCATTCTCTCCAAACTTGGAGCTGATTATTCAATGTTTGTCTCTACATTTCGTGCAGGGAATCTCACAACCCCTAGATGAAATATGCCTTCACTCAATGCCTTCATTGAGTCCCTAACAAATGATCATGATAATTTTGTCCAGATGGGGATCATCAGATCCTCCCATGATCAAGCCCTCTATTCTTCGAATCCCAAATATCTGAAGGGTAAAGGAAAGCAACAGCAAAACCCAAAAACCAAATTTGAAGCTCCTAAGCCTAAAGTTGAAAACCAGCAGCATGAAGAGCCTTCCGGCTCAAAGAAGAACAAAAACAAAGGGAATCCTAGAAAGGAAAAAGTCAAGTGTTTGAAATGTGGGAAGGGCTTCCACCTTAAATATTCCTGCATGAAAAAGAAACTTGATGAAGCTACTTCTCTTTTTGAGAAAAATCACATCAATCTTCTAGAAAGATTTTGGAGGAGAGATCAGCAATATCGAGAACCACATAATGAAATAGGTCATGCTCTCATGGCAAGCACTTCGAAGTCCAATGATATTTTGATAGATTCTGGAGCTTCAAATCACATGATAGCTGATAGAGACTCTTCCTTATCTTTAGAGACCAGAAAAACCATTCCCATCCACATGGGATATGACTCCACAATCATATCCAAAGGACAAGGTACTGTAAAACTTGAGCATGGTTATTTTTCCAATGTTCTGTATGTATCACCTCTTGCATAAAACCTCCTAAGTGTTTATCAAATGACACATATAGGAGTGCCAAAGAGAGTCTCCTTTAGCCCAGATTATGTAGAGATCACAGAACTTGCATCCAAAAAACTTGTAGCGGAAGGCCTTGCAAACCATCATGCAAAAGCCTACGAGTTCTCCCATTTTGTGGTGGATACAAATCCCACTACATTGCTGAATCATGGAAATGAGATTAGTAGAATGTGGCATGAGAGGTTTGGACACCTGAACTTCAAGTACTTGTAGAAATTATAGAATAATTCCATGGTTGGAGGCCTCCCAGTCATCAAAGCTACCACCATAATTTGCAAGGGTTGTGTTGTTGGAAAGCACCCTGAGCATAAGTTTGAATGGGGGAAGGAAAGATGAGCATCATGCATCTTGGGGCTGATACATTATGATTTCAACTGACTCATTCCTACCACATCCATGAATGGATGAAGGTACTTTCTCACTTTCATTGATGGCTTTTCCAGATACACATGGGTCTTTTTTATCAAAAAGAAGTCGGATGTCTTGCAAAAATTCACTGATTTGAAGGCACTAATCAAGAATGCATCTAGAAAAAAGATCAAGATTTTGAGATATTATAATGGTGGGGAATATATCATTAATGAGTTTCTTCATATATGTCCCAAAGTGGTATTCATATCCAACATTCAGTGCCCTACACTCCCCAGCAGAACGATGTAGTGGAGAGAAAGAATCGGTCTCTCAAGGAGATGACCACTTGCATGTTGGAAGCAAAGAATTTGGCTGCAAATTTGTGGTCTGAATACATCAATGCTGTAGAATACATTCAGAACAAAGTTCCACACTGATATGTGAAAGGGAATACCCCTTTCGAATCCTACTTCGGACACAATCGAGATGTGTCGAATCTCAGGGTGTTTGGGTCCATTGCATGGGCCCAAATTCCACATGTTAAAAGGAGGGCTTTGCAACCACAAATCATCGAATACTTTTTTATTGGATATCTTAATTAATCTAAAGGTTTCAAGCTTCTGGATATCAAAACAAAAAAAATCATCATTGAAAGGAGTGTCTGGTTTGATGAGCCTCTTCAGGAGGTAGAACTAGTGAAGGAGAAAATTGTTGAATTTCCTTCCTATTCTACTGAATATTTGGATGATGGAATTGGGGGTGATAACCCTGATTTGGATCCTCTAATTTTTGGTATTAGTGAACAAAAAAAATAAGATGCTGAATCATAACTTTAAGTACAAAATAATCTCCCAACTTGGTCTAGATAGACACTCTCCTCTGTAGGTGAAAACATTGGAAATCCGGATGATCCAAGAACAACTTGGTCTGATTTCCAAAGAGTAGGTATTGTGCTCTGTTGTCCTGATTATTTTATGTCAAAATATTGTTATTTAGTGATAAGTTTAGATCCTAATTCTTACTACCATGCTCGGAAGGATCCGAGATGGCAAGCTGCCATGGACGAAGAGATGAACTCTCTTCAAAAAAACTCTACTTGGGAGCTAGTTTCTCTTCCTCCGGGGAGGAAATTGGTTCAATGCAAGTGGGTGTTTCAGACTAATGTTTCTTCTCATTGAACAACATGAAAATATAAGGCAATTATGGTAGCAAAAGGTTTCTCCCAGGTCCAAGGTGTGGACTACCATGAGACTTTTGCACCGGTTGCAAAAATGGACTCCATCAGCCTAGTTTTGGCAATTTCTGCATCTAAGCACTAGGAAGTGCATCATATGGATTTTAAGTCTACCTTTATACATGGAGATATTCATGAGGCTATATACATGAAGAAGCCTTAGGGCTACATTTCTGATTCATCTTTGGTTTTCAAACTAAAGAAGTCACTATACGGGTTAAAACAGGCCCTAAGAGAGTGGTATTTCAAGATAAATTCCTTCCTTCTCTTGCAAAGATTTCAAAGGTGTAAATCAGATACGAATGTGTATCTACAGAAGTATGATGGTCATTTTATTATTATTTTTTTATATGTCTATGGCTTACTCATTATAGGTAGCACATTTTCTTTTATTTCAGTCATAAAAACTGCCCTCCACAATGCATTTGAAATGAGTGATTTGGGGCTCTTGAAGCAATTTATGGGGCTCGAAATTGAGAAAAATATTGATGGGATAATGGTCACTTATTTAAAATACATTTCAGACCTATTATTTAAGTTTAACATGGCTTAATTTAAGGATCCTTCATTCCCTTTCCTTTTAGGCATCAGCCTTGAAGAAGGAAAAAACACACCTCCCATTGACTGCACTATTTATCGGCAACTGATTGGTATCTTGATTTACTTAACTCATTCTCGGCCTGATATATGTTATGCCATGAATGTTGTGTCAAGATACATGCATCAGCCTCATGATATTCATTGGAAGGTAGCAAAGAGGATCCTCTAGTATATTCAGGGAACTAGGACCTACGACATTCACTATGTTGTAGACTCTGAGCTAGAGCTGGTTGGTTACACAGATTCTGATTGGGTGGGTGATTCTATTGATCAAAAGTATACTTTCAGATATGTATTCATGTTTGGTGGTGGCCCCATTTTTTGGTATGGCAAAAAGCAGGCCGCCATAGCATTGTCTTTAGCAGAGGCCGAATATTGAGGAGCGGTGAATGCTTGCATCCAAGCTTTTTGGTTGCAAGGGATTCTTTCAGATTTTGATATTGGTAGTACTTTGTCCACTGTCCTCTTTTGTGACAATAAAAGTGCTATAAAGATATCCATAGATCCAATTACCAGGAAGAGGACCGAGTATGTAGAGATACACATGCACTAAATCAGGAAATCGATGCATAACAAGACCATCATTCTGCAATACTGCCCTACTGAGCATATTGCATACATGTTCACCGAGATCTCTTCAAAAAATAAGTTCACTTACCTCCGTTCACTGTTGGGGGTGAGTTCATTAGGGTGATCAGACTACTTTCAGTGTTCAGCTTGAAGGTGGGGGTGTGTGTTTCCCAATGGGTTTTCCCTCTTTCCTCACTTAGATTTATTTTTTAGCATTGTTTGAGTTACATTATTGTACAGGGTGACCTATGGCCTTTGTTTTCAAGGCCCTATCATTTCATGCATTTTATTTTTACTCCTCCTGAGTAGCTTAACGAGGGGTGTTGGAGTCATTTACCCAACATGCACACTTAATTTGGTCAATTTGGCCTTGTTAAACCACTATCCTAAGTTTAATCGACTTAATTGGCATCAGATGAGCACACTATGACATTAGCATGAGCACATCTACACCTACCTTCAATCAAGGAAGCCAACTAAGCCTTCACCTTCAATTAGGGAGGTTAGCTGGGATTCCTCCTTCAATCAGGGAGGCTAACTAGGATTCCTCATTCAATCGAGGAGCCATTCTGGGGTGATCGGAGTGTCATAAATGCACCTAATCGCTAACTGATTGTTACAATCAGTTAGACTAAGTTGTGAATGCGACTCCATTCATCATTTGATTATTTATTATTATTATTTATGAACTGGAGACAACTAGGGCACCTCCAACCACTTTTGATGACCAGTTTGACTTCAGTTAACCTCATCGGGGTTCATTCGAGTTAATGATGCACTACCACTTGTTGATTGGCATGCAATGACATGTGTCTGAGCTACTTTCAGTTAGACTCATTCATCCATTACACTCTGATACAATTAGGACTCAGTTGAGTCAATCATGGCTTGATTAGTGGGTTAACTAGGTGTGTTTACTGTGGCTAACATTCAGTTAAGCTACACCCATTCATTCAATTCGAATGACCTCCTTGGAAATTTGAATTTTCTTGGAATTCATGCATCTTGCATGACCATTGTATTGTATTACTCATTATTTATTGATTATATAGAGCTTCTACTCCTATTGCGGCACCGTTATGCCATTTTCATGCTTAATTGTCTGAAATCTCTTATGAGGCTGTGTTTTAGTCCCTAGATTACTATGACATATTAATAGTCATGCACTTGTGAAATAGACAGCATGCCTCTATATATACTATTATATAGTATGCTAATTATATAATACATATAAAATGATATCAAGTATAAATACATATTGTGTAACATATATTGAGTATCTCAGTAAGTCTTCTATACTGGTGTTATCCAACATTTTGTACCATAGTTGAGTTACCTGAGGAGCCACTAGTTGACAAACAAGTTCAATGTCTGATTCCAGTGTATTAGTTGATCCGTCTTCATGTATAGCCAATATTGGCTAGTCGGTTTTTTATTTGAATAATTTTGACCATGGCCCTGCGGGGTTTGTAATAAATGTGCTAGTAGGGTATTTTTTGAGTGGTTCGGTCTTCTGAGATGTAGAATCTCAAATAACGTATTCTAGGGATTTTTTTTCCCTTGACAATTATGCTTTTCCTTCAGCCGAGTATAATTGACAAGGTTTTCTCCTGCTTCCTCCAAAGCTAGAATTCCTGATGTTGAATTCTGGGCCTTGGGGGGTTATTAGAGCCCAACTGAGTGTTATAAACCTACTAAACATTATTTAGGTAGATCATGGTCATGTCCTAAGTCATCTGGACACATAAAAAAAATTTGGAAAAATCTTTTTCGAATGGGGAAAAAATTATTTTTTAATTTTTTAATTTTTAATTACTTTTCCTAAGTTTTTTGGGTTAATTTTTCTATAAATTAAATGGAAAAAACCCGTTCGTGGTAAGTCAGTCATCTAGACTCTGAATTCAGTGATTGAAGGCTCTAACCTTGAGCCAAAAATCATTCTTGATCAGCCAGCCAGTCAGAACCAACTTTTAGATCAACAATCGGACACATAATGCCTTTTTTCTCAAAAAAGTTAGTTTTGAGTAAAAAAATGATTTTTTATTAAAAAATGATTATTTTGGAGAAAATTAAAACTCTCCAAATTAATCCAAATTCAGTAAAATAAAAGGATAAATGACATCTCATGGAGCACTTATGATGATTGGAGTTATCATAACTCAGCTTTAGTCATCATTATGACCATTAGAGGAATTTTGGAGTCTAAAATGGGCCTCCTAAGGAAAATAATAAAATAATAGTTAAAATAATAAAATAATATTGATTAATTTTGGAGGAAGAAAGAAAAAAACTACTTTTTGTGTTCGTATTTTCGACATATCTCCCTGTGTTTTTACTCAAATTTCGATTGGGAGAGCTCGTTGGATGCGGAATCAAATTCCGCATCCAACGAGTACCCGCACTGTATACTTTTGACAGACCCCGCTACCCCAAAAACAAGAAATACTCGAAAAAACGTGATGATGATGTCATCATCACGTTTTTTCAGGTATTTCTTGTTTTTGGGGTAGCGGGGTCTGTCAAAAGTATGCAGTGTGGGTACTCGTTGGATGCGGAATCAAATTCCACATCCAACGATCTCTCCCGATCGAAATTTGAGTAAAAACACAATCAGATATGTCGAAAATACGAACAAAAAAAGTAGTTTTTTCTAATGACAAATATGTGAATTCAACCATTATGGTTGACTTATTTTATTGAAATTCTATTGGTTCTTGAATTCCAACTCACAAAAACTTATTTTGGCACGTTTTCTTATAAGTCCCATTTTAGACCCCAAATTTCCTCTAATGACTAGTACAAAATGAGGAATTAGCTACTAGGTGACTAAAAATTCTACTCACCATAGGTTTTCCAAGTGATTTACTACTAAATATGAGCAATTTTGATTGACCCAACTATAAACGACTAAAATTAACGACTAATTTAGTCACCAGTTAACAAATATGACTAGATAATATGTGACCGAGTTAAAAATGACTAAAATAAACGACTAATTTAGTCACAGCATAAAAAATGACTAGCTAGAAGAATATGAATTAGTCATTTATGTTAGTCATTTTCAATTGTGTCATGGAAAATTGCAAATTTGGCAATGAAGTGTAATTTTTGTAAGTTGACTACCTTCTATTAGTAATATTAGTGCCATGCACCTCGATCTTTAGAGATCCAACAAAGAAATTGCATGAATTTTCTCTTGACCATCTTTATCCCTGTTGCACCATTGAAGCAAACCTAGTTAAGCGCGCCTTCCAAAGGAAAATTATGTTCCTACGTCAATTACGAATTAGGTACTAGAACCAGTACCATATATATCGTTACCTAGATAGAATTAGCATCATAGCCCTACATCCCCTCGAGAACCGGCCATTCGAATGCACCTCCTCCACGTAGACTTACCAAATGCATCCAATGCATGGCCAAAAAAGCATGTCAACTTCGTATTTCTAGGTTGAAGGTATCGTTCAATCCCTGCTCCCCTATTTTTGCACTCGATGCCCTATTTTTGCAGACAATAAGTTGGTTCAGGATCTCGCAGTGACTAGTCGGAGCGCTTCAAAGGTATGGTTCTTGCCGCTTTGATTGTGTTCATCACTCCAATCAATAACTAGTTGTTATGGTTTTTTACAAGTCTCAATGCTGCTGAGGTTACTACTTCCACTTTATATTTGCAATTATCACCATCTCCATCCTATGCGCTCATAACCATATGCATTTAGAGCTTTCAACTTGGGAAAAGCATGAGCACCCTCCTGCAATGCCACTATTTGCAAAGGTCACTGGTTTTTGCACATCGACATTCCTCACACGCTCCAAAGGAAAACTAAAGCAGGCATTAGAAGAAGTGATTAAACTTTGCAAGGAATTTTACTTATTTCTTAGATTGTGGCAGGTTTTCTATAATGGAACAGAGATTGTGCCCCAAAATTTTAAAAGATTTGAATCATCCCGGTGTTGGAATCCGATATCATATATGGACTCTTTGATGGGGCCGAGTAGGATGGAAATTGTGGTACTGGCATGATCCTCCGTATATATGACTCTCATAGTTTCAAGCTAAGGATGGGTGTTGGGAGTGGCACTAATACTTTTTCTGAACTTTTAGCCTTATGGGGGTTTTTATGGTTCACAAAAAAAAAAATATTCTTTAGCTTTCTATTTTTGGCAAATCAAAGGTCATAATTGATTGGGCCAGAGGTCTCACCAATTTGCAGTCACCGAATTATGATTGTTGGTTGAAAAGGATTGGGCTCCTAAGGAATTGTTTTCTTTCTTTATCCTTCAGGCACTTGTACAAGGAGTTCAATTCTGACGCGGACAACCTATCAAATCTTGTGATAGGAGACTGCCTTAGTATTCTTCACTTATGTAAGTACTCAATTAACAGAATCATGATTACTGAAGGTTGCTTTACCTACTTCTAGTTTCTCCATTCTGGTTTTGCCTTGGACTGTTTTAGGTTGTATCTGTATGACAACTCTTCGGAGCCCTGCTATTTTTTGTCTCACAGTTATTTTGTCTTTTTCACATTTTTTCTTTCTATAGGTTGACGGGTAGAATCCCTTTCGTTTATTTTTTGATATTGTAATGTTTTTCCCAGGGCTTCAATATTGTCTTCTATCCTACTTTGAAGGGGATTTTTACATGAACAACTATGATGTAATTTTGATTCTTATGAA
>LPNX011143734.1:0-10381 GCA_001517045.1 Pseudotsuga menziesii
CCATAGTTCAAACGATGGCATTTTTTTATGTTATATGGTTATAACACATAAAGTTTGACATTACCGCTTGCATACAATCTCTTCGTGGCATGACATTGGATCAAGATATGGTTAAGATTTATGATGTGGCATATAATAATATAACAATCCACATTATATTGGTATGGTTTTAATGGATATGTTTAACATTACCGCTTGCATACAATCTCTTCGTGACATGACCTTGGATAAAGATATGGTTAAGATTTATGATGTGACATATAATAATATAATAATCCACATTATATTGGTATGGTTTTAATGGATATAAACATATGTCTTTGTGATATGTTTTAAACATTGGCGCTTATGGTTTAGGCTCCACATTATACCATATTATACCATATGGTTTAAATATAGTGTTATAACATATGATTTAAATTATATTGGTATGGTTTTAATGGATATAAACATATGCCTTTGTGATATGTTTTAAACATTGGCGCTTATGGTTTAGGCTCCATATTATACCATATGGTTTAAATATAGTGTTATAACATATGATTTACATGGAGTCATGGTTACCTTGGGTTTGGTTACTAGGCTTAATCCAAAAGCAAACAAAATAAAGAAGTATTAGGTACGTTTTTTCTTGGACATGGATTGCATCCACACCTGCTGCTACAAGTAGCATCTCCTGTCAATGATAAGCTTTGTGAGTACATCTAATTCCACCTATATGCCTTGCCTTCAGACATCCTTGTTTTATTGCTTTAGACACCATTTGGATATGGATATGTTGCACCTACGTATTGGAAAGAAGGATATGATATGATGTGCCCATCCCTAAATTATATAGAAAAGGGAGGGGTTCTTTTCCTACATGACCAATTGGAATCCACACCGCTACGTATGGCACATGATCCCCTAGTAAACTGCTATAGAGCGCCTAACTCTTCCGCAAACTAGGAAGATATACCCAAAATAACAGTGGATGCCCTATTGCAAACCGGGGGTTTTTATGTAATGAAGTGAACCTTCATTTAGTTTTTGGTTTATTGAGGGAAATGACATCAGTGCAGACAAGCAAAGATGATTCTAAGAATGGATCAAAGAATTTACAAAGAAGGGAAAGAACAAGCTGAGGCCGAGGTCGTGGTCACCGAAAATGAAACCCTTGCCCCATTATATGAATCACAACCCTACCCTACTGTGTTGAATACTTAGGCTAAGAGGACTAGATTTACAAGTAATTTGTCTAAATATAAGAAGATGCTTGAAGACACATATAAGAAGAGTAAATGGAGTTGGAATTCAGGCAATTCTAAATATGGTGACGAGATTGGTGTCGGTGGATAGAAGTTGAAACTGTCAAATATTGGTATTGAGCTTCATGTTAGGTCTCCACTGCCTTCAGAATGGAATCAATGTTTATACCTTCAGGTTTTTTCTGTGTTTTTATTGATTATCTATTGTGTTTTTCTTTTATTCATGTTTTTTTTCTTTGTTGTGGATGTGGTGGAGATGAAATGGCTAGATCATAATTCCCTTATAGTAACAGAGGATTGCTACACCTGTAGATGCACTAGAATAGGCCATAAGGATCAAATCCATTATTGGATATCCCGTGATTTTCACAAGTTGCAGCCCCGAAACTAGGTTAGACCTGCCCAGGTTCATAATAATATTGCTATGTTTACAGATAAAACTCAGGAAATAGCAATTCCAAGGGTTGGTAGACCAAAAATGTTGTGTACAGGATTTCAGACTGAAGGTTATAATATCTAATAATTTCCTTGCTTCAAGGTTCAAGGGATGGACCTGGACTCTTTACTTTCCCTGCGGGACCCCTTCTAGAAACACTTACGAGAGGAGTTGTGCAACTCTTTACCTGGTGTTGCACCTCTTTTTTTGTAGTAAAGTATAATGCTTTCCCAAATACTAAAACTGCATAATCTGCTTAATATTGTTATATTTGTAAGATTCATGAGCAGCCCTCAGGAATTGTAAGACTCATTGATTAAATTTGGGGATTACAACAATCTCATATAGAAATAAGCTTTCCATTACTCGAAGAATCCAACCTTTTAACAAACTAATTCAGAATATATACAAAAGGAGAAGGAAACTAAATATAGAATTAGAAAGTTAATGCCTAAATTTCTGCTAACAATCTGACAGCCTCACAAGATATCCTAAATTAATTCAACTGCATTCTATCCTATTTCTAACTTAACTCTTCCATTGACAACAAAGCTAACTCGATTCTTTCCAGAACTAGTTCACTAAATTGATTACCACTAACCTAAACATATGGAGATTCAATTAAGGGAAACCCACTCCCTTTTGTAAAATTTAGAATATTAATTTTCGAATGGCCACATTGCAATTTAAGAGTGATTCCCCTACATCATTTATCCTTAGTAAAATATCTAGAGTAACCTTGGCAAGCAACACTACAACTTTGGGAGAAGAGAGGTCTGTAGTGCTTTGGAACATAACCCAATTGTCAAAGAAAGAGCTAGTACTAATTTGCGAGGTGTGAGAGGTGTGAGTACCTCCTAAATGCATACTAATTTGCCATATGTGAGAGGAAGTGATGTTTTAATTTTGGTAAAAAATTAATGACGTATTTTTTATGTTTAGCTATTTCTATAAGTCGCTATTAATTTTTTCTTAATTTTTCTAGAGGTTGAACTTTAATGAAAGTGGTTTCTAAATCCAAATTTTAATTGCAAGTAATATGGATATGATGGGTGTATATTGCATAATGTTGGAGGGTGTCATTTATGATTTGTGTTATATCAGGAAACCTACATCCATTTTTCAACAGTGCTCACAAGTGTTTGTCGATCCCAAGAGTTGATAACACTCGATGTTTGTACTTCATGTATAAGTCGATGTGATCAGGTGGCGATGTTGTTAATCAATCCAAGTATGCGTAAAGAGTCGATGCCGATTCTCATTATTCTATTCCATGCAGTCGATCCCAAAGTTGATACAGGAGTCGATGCCTTCTTATGAAAAGAAATATTCGTTAGAATATTTTTATTGAGGGCGATTCTTACAAACCTTGGTGCCATGATCAGTTTTATCTTTGGGTGCCTATTTCATCAATTTTTCCTATATATCGATTTAATTGCTTAATTCTCCATTTCGCCTTTGCATTTGCTACTGGGAGTTGATTGTTTCAGGCAGGCCCAAGCACCTTGCATAATTTTATTTTTTGACAGAAAAATGGCAGAGCAAAGTCGTAGATTAAAATTACATGAAACGATGTCAGTTGCAACTATAATGAAATTTGTAGCCCAAGGGGACCGAAGCCTCTGAATTCATTATGAAGGATGGGTGGCTAGGATACACGTCTTTGGTATATTCCCCAAATTCGTCAAGAATACACATTGAACAACAAATATTTATTGTGAATGGGTAGCAGCACGGGAAAACCTCAAATCAAATGGGTAAGCAATTTTTCAAAATGTATTTTTGATGCAATTTTTCTATGCTGTCATTTTATTTTTGGTTTTTACTATTTAGAAAAACAAAATTTTAAAACGTGTTTCTAAACTCAAATTTTAAATGCAGATAATATCAATGTTAGAAGGTGTATATTGCATAATGTTAATATTAATGAGTATTAATTATTGATTTGTGTTATTTTTGGAAAGTCATTTTTTAGATGTTTGATAAATATATAATAAAAACTAATTTTTTCATTACTTAAATTCTTTAATAAAAAATTTATTAATGAAAGAACTTTACCTTAAATTTATTAATGAAAGAATTCTACGTAATGGTTGAAAAGGTAACCTTTTTTATATGAGGAAATAAATAAAAATAAATAAATAAAATAGTTTGAAAAATAAAATTAAAATGTCCCGGCAAAAAGACAATTAATCCAATTCTATTGGCATCGTTTTTTTCCTAATCCAATTCTGTTGCCATCATTTTTTCTTCATCCAATACAATTCTCAATTGGTCGTCATCGGGCAGATAATCCATGGAGGGACAATGCAATGTGAATCCGAAAAGAGTCTCTCTAGATGGAAGACTACAGAGCTACGTTGTTCCACCTGTTCAGTAATCTAGGAAACGTGTTCCTCTTTCCAATTTGACAAATAAGGCATATACCCAATCTAAGCATGGCGTTCCCCATAGCCAGGTGAAAGCATATTTCAAAATGGTATTTCTTGGTTTTGGCATTTGTATTCAGAGAATGCAAGGGTTTTAGGTTTTTTTTTGGGTATTTATTCTAATTTTACTGGGCAGTTTGCTTTTGAAAATTTCTGTCTGAAATTGTAAAAAAATGATTACAGGGATCTATTAGCCAATCAGCATCTTCAAAATCCAGGGCTAGAGGGACTCCCAGTGGCACAAGAAAATCTGAAATTCAAAAGGGTCCTGCAAAATCCTCTATTCCCAGAAACATTGCAAAACCCGAAAATGTTGGTCTAATGGTTCTGAGAAACAATGTGGCCTGTAGTATCTCTGGTTCCTCTAACCCGAACAACAGGATTTCATCTAAGGGGGAAATATTTCGAATACAACTGCTTCTCATTCTTCAATCATTACAGAGGCTCTACCAATCGATGGCAATGCCTCAGATATTGCTTCGCTGGAGCAGAAAACCTTGCAGAACCTGTACATATCAAAGCATCATTTAAATTCAAAACCATTGGAAGGTAATTCTATGAATAAACTCTTTTTGCTTCATCGCTCATGTGCTATGTGACCAGAAACCTGACTCGGGGTATCATTTCTTGTTTTTGTTCCAATTCTTGTTCCCACTCCTTGCCTGATCATATATTTGTCCATTACTAATCAAATTTTTATGTATAATATAGAGGGTGTTAGGGAAGTTGTTTTTTATTCCCCAAATCGAGGGTTCATTTCTTGTTTCTGTCCCATACTTGTTCCCGCTCCTGTCCTAACCCTAAAGTAAATTACCAATCAAATTTATATGCATAATCTGGAGGGGGTTGGGGGGAGTTCATGCTTCTTATTACCCCAAATCCATTAGACCCATTTGTTGTTCCATTCCTTGTTTCCCGTTTCTGGAAACATAGTTCTCACAATTTGAAGGGTTTTTAAATTTTTTTTCACTATTCAATGTGAGCTGCAATTTCTTGTATGCTAACTGTTATAA
This sequence comes from Pseudotsuga menziesii, assembly GCA_001517045.1. NCBI lineage: Eukaryota > Viridiplantae > Streptophyta > Pinopsida > Pinales > Pinaceae > Pseudotsuga > Pseudotsuga menziesii. The sequence goes on from LPNX011143734.1 coordinate 5,126, forward strand.
CAATGATACTTATTATAGTCCAACTATTTGAAGAAAGGACTCCAGTGGCAGCAGGGGTGCAAGAATCTACGATTGTAGACATCGACGTAAATAACAGAGATCCTCAGATGTGCACATTCTATGCCTCTGATATCTATGACTATCTTCACAACACTGAGGTACTTCCCACCCTTCATGTATTTCATATTTTTATAGGAATAAGATGTTTCAGCTATGCTATGCATCACAATGGAGGAATCCTTTCTTCTTTGTAAATGGATCACATGCATAAAATTACCTTGCAAGGTCCTTTATTTGATTTATTGCAGCTTACTTTAATTTATTTCATGCATCTATCTTTGATTTCACATAGTTCAAGATATGTAATTGTGCAAAAATTGTCTTACTCAACTCATAGGTAATTTTCGGCTTAATTAACATTTTAAATTATTTAAAATACCACAGACAAGTTTGATGCAAGCTTGTAGATATGGTCACTGGGAGGTGGTTCAGACACTTGTGTTGCATAAAAAAATGTGAGATAATCCCAATGTTTCTTACTGCCAAATTTGTCTTAACCAATCTCTAAGGAAGTTTAATTAACAGTTCAAGCTCCACCTGGCTTTGCAGGTCAACATAGCAGACTATTTTAATGGTCGAACTGCTATTCATTGTGCAGCCGTAAATGGCCATTCCCGATGTGTGAGACTTCTTTTTGCTGATGCTGTACCCATTGTACCTGATTTCTGGAACAGCTTAAGGGTAGAACAAGGGGCAAAAGAACATTTTAAATTATTTAAAATGCCACAGACAAATTTGATGCAAGCTTGTAGATATGGTCACTGGGAGGTGGTTCAGACACTTGTGTTGCATAAAAAAATGTGAGATAATCCCAATGTTTCTTACTGCCATAAAAAATAAATGTGAGATAATCCCCCACCGGTTGAAGTAGCCAGTAATCTCAATCTATCCCCGGCTAGGTGATCATGTTAAGGACTAGCCAAGACCTAGGTACGCAACGTTGGTATCATTGGGCATAGGAATGGTCTTTACTAGTACTAGTAAATTCACTACACCAATCAATACACAACCAGCACTTACGCATCATATATGATGCATACATCACTTCCGTTTACGATTCTATCTTTTGTGGGATCTGCCTTAGGTTCGGCCTTGGTTCCTAGCTTCGCTCGTCTTCAAATCCCTAATCTTTTATATCCTGAGTGATCAATCCCTAAAAATAATAGAGGACGAAGTCAAATGCAAAGGGGGGTTGAACTAAACCATCTATTTACCATATTATACTGGTATATGAGCCTAATTAGGATTATTAAAAGGAAATGAGCACTACATATGAAAGGTAATATAAGCGGTTAGAAGTTTAATTAACAGTTCAAGCTCCACCTAGCTTTGCAGGTCAACATGGCAGACTATTTTAATGGTCGAACTGTTGTTCATTGTGCAACCGTAAATGATCATTCCCGATGCGTGAGACTTCTTTTTGCTGATGTTGTACCCATTGTACCTAATTTCTGGAACAGCTTAAGGGCAGAACAAGGCCAAAAAGAATCAGTAGTCAACTTTGATATGAGGAAAGTATCATTGTATGAAATGACTGCAATTGAATATCTAAGTTTACAGCCATTATTGACATATGTGTGGTTTTATTGCAATTCATGCTCTAGGATTGCGAACAAACCAACATATGGAGGTATTATTGCCCTTCACATGGCAGCATTGAATGGTCATCTAGAGTCTGTAAAGTTACTCCTTGATTTAGGGGCCAATAAATCAACCGTGACAGTTCAAGATGGATCAACAATCGACCTTGACCTTATAGGTAATTAATAATGTATTAGATACTCATTGGTGCTATTATTTTTCTGTTATAGATAAATTTCATCATGGTTTACTGAATTTATAAAAAATGCCATTTATTTAAAAAGGAAACATAGCATAATTATACTTTTTATATGAAAATTATATGCATCATTGCATACAAATGGAAAATTTCAACAAGTAATTTCAAATGCAATTTTTTTCATCTTCATGTATTTTTCATCTTGACAGGTGCACATAGTACACCTCTCCACTGTGCTGCTTGTGGTGGCCAAAATTCAACGCTGCCAAGTGAATTTGTGTATTCTTAGATCCTAATTTAACAAGGAAACATGGCATAATTGGTACTTTTTATATGAAAAATAGATGCATCATTGCATACAAATGGAAAATTTCAACAAGTTATTTCAAATGCAATTTTTTTCATCTTCATGTATTTTTCATTTTTCATATTCATGTATTTTTCATCTTGACAGGTGCAGGTAGTACGCCTCTCCACTATGCTGCTTGCATTGGCAACATTCAGTGCTGCCAGGTGAATTTGCTTATTTTTATATCCTAATCAAAGTTGTATTATTTTCATCTTTTTCTTGTTTAAAAATTAGAAAGATTGCACTTGTGATTAAATGTACAAAATATATATCTAGCATGCAGATTTTGATTGCTCGTGGAGCAAGTTGCAGTGATGAAAATGCCAATGGGTATTTGATCTCTTGATTACACACCTTATAAATTCCATTATCATCTTGTGAATTGTTGCATTTAGACCACTTTAATAACGTTTAAACAGCTTAGGTTCTTAATAATATACAGAGAAGAAATAGTTGTGGAAAGAATGCTGACAGTTCAGTCAAACATTATTTTATCTATAGCATAGTCTGCCACTATTAAAAAGTCTCAGGACATACATAAGAGGAGGAAGATGTTAGTTCTGATTGAGGAAAAACTCCGAATGATGACATCCTTTCACACATTTCTACTAAAAAACATTTGACCAAGTTACATGTGAGAGAGCAACACCAAATCTCTGTTTTACCATCCTTTGGTTTAGAATTTTTCACAACAATATTTGAGAAATAAGATTTACAGCTTTCCCCTTTATCAACTATAGGCTCAATCCTTCAAATGTCACGTCTGTAAAAATTACATGTTCATTTGTATCCCTTAATTCAATTTTCCAATAATTATGAATCATTAACAACACTTGAATATCAAAGTAAGATTGAAATATATTCATCAAAATATTTTTGAATTTAGGTTTTCTCTTCAAAAGTTTTGAATTTATGGCAGAGTTAAATCTCAAAATGTTGATTACCTTAGAAGCAATAATTAAGAAGATATAATAGGGAATCAATTTTCAACCATCATGACAATAGAAACTCACAGGAAAATTGTAGAATGGCACATCATTAAGGTGCAATTTTTTAACTCAAATTTAGTAATGAGATCAGTTATAAGCTAAGTTACAAAAACGTGCCTCCCCTGTCCCCAACCGATTTCTTGGACGAAACACAGAAATGCATGCCATATGGCAGATAAACATGTTTTTGCATGGACATGTGCATTTCGTGAGAAGGAAACAAATTTCATATGCATGGAAGTTGCTGGAAGGAGGTTCCATGGCAGACCTTAAAAAGTCACCAGCTTATACCAAGTGAGACTCTTGTAGAAAAATGTGAGATAATCCCAATGTTTCTTACTACCAAATTTGTCTTAACCAATCTCTAAGATAGTTTAATTAACAGTTCAAGCTCCACCTGGCTTTGCAGGTCAACATAGCAGACTATTTTAATGGTCGAATTGCTATTCATTGTGCAGCCGTAAATGGCCATTCCCGATGCGTGAGACTTCTTTTTGCTGATGCTGTACCCATTGTACCTGATTTCTGGAACAGCTTAAGGGAAGAACAAGGGCAAAAAGAATCAGTAGTCAACTTTGATATGAGGCAAGTATCATTGTATGAAATGACTGCAATTGAATATCTGAGTTTGCAGCCATTATTGACATATGTGGGGTTTTATTGCAGTTCATGCTCTAGGATTGCGAACAAAGCAACAGATGGAGGTATTACTACCCTTCACATGGAAGCATTGAATGGTCATCTAGAGTCTGTACAGTTACTCCTTGATTTAGGGGCCAATAAATCAACTATGACAGTTCAAGATGGATCAACAATCGACCTTGACCTTATAGGTAATTAATAATGTATTAGATACTCATTGGTGCTATTCTTTTTCTGTTATAGATAAATTTCATCATGGTTTATTGAATTTATAAAAAATGCCATTTATTTAACAAGGAAACATGGCATAATTATACTTTTTATATGAAAAATATATGCGTCATTGCATACAAATGGAAAATTTCAACAAGTAATTTCAAATGCAATTTTTTTCATCTTCATGTATTTTTCATCTTGACAGGTGCATGTAGTACACCTCTCCACTGTGCTGCCTGTGGTGGAAAAATTCAATGCTGCCAGGTGAATTTGCGTATTCTTAGATCCTGATTTAACAAGGAAACATGGCATAATTGGTACTTTTTATATAAAAAATAGATGCATCATTGCATACAAATGGAAAATTTCAACAAGTTATTTCAAATGCAATTTTTTTCATCTTCATGTATTTTTCATCTTGACACGTGCAGGTAGTACACCTCTCCACTATGCTGCTTGCATTGGCAACATTCAGTGCTGCCAAGTGAATTTGCTTATTTTTATATCCTAATCAAACATGTAGTATTTTCATCTTTTTCTTGTTTAAAAATTAGAAAGATTGCACTTGTGATTAAATGTACAAAATATATATCTGGCATGTAGATTTTGATTGCTCGTGGAGCAAGTTGCAGTGATGAAAATGCCAATGGGTATTTGATCTCTTGATTACACACCTTCTAAATTCCATTATCATCTTGTGAATTGTTACATTTAGACCACTTTAATAACATTTAAACAACTTAGGTTCTTAATATACAGAGAAGAAATAGTTGTGGAAAGAATGCTGACAGTTCGGTCAAACATTATTTTATCTATAGCATAGTTTGCCACTATTAAAAAGTCTCAGGACATACATAAGAGGAGGAAGATGTTAATTCTGATTGAGGAAAAACTCTGAATGATGACATCCTTTCACACGTTTCTACTAAAAAACATTTGACCAAGTCACATGTGAGAGAGAAACACCAAATCTCTGTTTTACTATCCTTTGGTTTAGAATTTTTCACAACAATAGTTGAGAAATAAGATTTACAGCTTTCCCTGTTATCAACTATAGGCTCAATCCTTCAGATGTCACGTCTGTAAAAATTACACGTTCATTTGTATCCCTTAAGTCAGCTTTCCAATAATTATGAATCATTAACAACACTTGAATATCAGAGTAAGATTGAAATATATTCATCAAAATATTTTTGAATTTTGGTTTTCTCTTCAAAAGT
>LPNX011143751.1:0-7500 GCA_001517045.1 Pseudotsuga menziesii
TCGGGATTGCTTGGGATGATTTCTATTTTATGGATCAAGCGTGATTGACTTCATTCTACCATTGCATCTAAAAGGTCCATCAACTTCTTGCACACACCCGGTAGTAACACTGTTCATATGTTTCCCATAATTGTGCGTGACATAATAGTTCTGGAAGAAATATCTTTCCAAACACTTATTGATGGAGTGTTTCCAAAACTCACTGGAGCCAAAAGGAAAAGGTGGCCAAATACCCCCTTAGCCTTGGACCTCTAGTAATATAGAACTCCACCCATGCAAGTATTCTTGGCAAGAATATTATTACCCTGGAGCTTGGAGAAGCCCCCAAAAGGATGCATGATCCGAAGTCTTTCTTGGCAAACCACTTTACCCAAGAACACATGAAGAAAACATACGCTCACCAAGGGGACCTTGATGATTTTATCTATCAATGGGCCAATGCTTTCTCAGAGGTTTTGAGCAGCTTCTCTTCTCCTAATGAGAAAAAAATTATTTTCTATTACCTGCGGGAAATGAAAACAAAGGTACAACATTATATAAAACTTGAATTGGCATTAGAAGAGAAGGAAGAGAAGTAATTGATTGAAAATGAAGCACAAAAATCACTAGCCAACACCTCTTCTATGACAATTGATCAAGCAGAAAACCATGGAAATAATATAATTGAGCACCCCCCACAACCTCAACCTTCATCCACTCTTGATGCCCTAATGATATCAGTTGAAATGAAGAAGAGTTTATAACTAATCGACTCAGTGGTTGAGGCGCATGCTTCAGCTACTACCCCTCCACCAAAGAAGCAAAGAGTTGAAGAGCCAATACCACAATTCAATCCACCCCATAGGTAAACTTGTTTTAGATTGAGGACAATGATCTTGAATAAGAAACTCATCCAATCAGTTTCTCGTGCCCAGTCACTATCCCTGTTACTTTACCTGTAATGGTCTTTGTGACCTGGCCACCTATCGATCCACTTGAGGGTGTAGTGGATAATGATTCTTTCTTCGATATCCATCTCCCGGAGATCATCACTAATTCCACTAAGGAGACTTATTTTCCTTTATCCCTTTCAACCACTATTCCTTTGATCACCTTGTCCAGAGTTGTATTTTCATCCTCAATAGTAACTGAGCATCTTGCTGCTCCCATCCATCCCACATTTGTGCAGACAATCCAAGCACAATTTTCTCCAGTATCTCTACATCCTGTTGATATTCCTACTATTTCCACCTCTACAGATCCTATTGCTCCTATTTCTATTTCCATTCCTTCACCCTCAGTTTCTCATCCCCACATATCATCCATTTCAACCCCCAATGTGAAAGTCCCCATCACAAACCTTGTTGTTTCCCATCCCGTGTCTTTAGTCACAGTATCTGAAGTGTTAACTCCCACAGTAGAAGACACAACATATTTTGTAGATGATGATGTGGTTTCCCTTGGAGAATATTTTTGGAACAGAACATATAAAGTTGTGGTGAAGAAAGGCACCAAGAGAGTTGCTTCCACCTAAAAAGTATTTATTTTTATTTACAAAAATAATTTGAGCATTAAATTCGTTATATGATAAATGAGGTTCTTTTTAGGTGGCAAGATAAGTTGGTGATATGATTATATTTGGGTGAAAATTTTAATTATATCGATAGATGTTTTTATTTGATATTTGGGGTGGATTACGATCTATGTTTTTTGATCTACCCATGAGAATTAGACAAGTGTACTATCAACACTAATTTTATGGGAGTCATTTAAAATTTGAAATAAAAAATTATACAAAAAAATAAAAATAAAAAATAATTGATAGCTAATGAATGGATAACTGGTAATGATGCATGGATAACAGAAAATTCATGGCATATAAGTAAAAGAATGTGAGATACAAAAAAGAACTTATAATTGATAAATAGATAATATGAGAAATACGGAGAAACAAAAAATCCAAACTGTCTTTTCCATCTTTATCAATCAACCATTTGATCTTTATCAAAGTGATCCAGCCTATGGATGTACTAGTTATATAAAGACTAATATAGTAGCCTATAAAGACAAATTGACTAATATAGTGGTAAGGTTATATTGACAAAAAAAAATTGACCTGATATATCTATTTTTTTTTTCTTAACAGTTAATGTGATCGTTTCGATAAGTCATAAGCCTCATGACAGCTGGCGAAATACTAAAAAATTGAGACGTAGAATCATTTTAAAAACTCCAAGCTATTGGAAATAAAATTTAAAAGAATTGATTTTGGACAGAGTACCACTATAGTTAACTTTGACAGGGCTCCATCATAGAGAGTAAATAATGAAAAGTGTGGGCTGCCCTTTCCAAAAATTATAAGAAACCATAACCAGGACCATACCTGGGTTCGATGAATTATCTTATCAATGTAAGATTCTGTAAGAATGGTACTGAAGCCACACAAAAAATCCGAAAAGTTTTGTGCACTCTGACTTCCTCGGGATACTGTGGTATATACATTATTGTACGTGAGAAGAGAAGTCATAAAGATACGCATTCTGGAGTGTGTGTATATATATATAATACGTTTTGCGCATCTAACGATATATACAGCAGTTGTAGATTCCCTTGGTATTTATGTTATGTTCGCACCACAAATATATAACACACATCTACGTATATACAGGTAGTGTTGTTATGTTCGCCCACAAATATATAACACACATCTACATATATACAGCTAGTGTAGCAATATCTAGACATTTGTGCATTGGAGCACTTGGAGCATTTGTGACTGGTAATCTGGTGAGGGGCGGATTTTATTTTGTTGCCTCTTACTCTTAATGCTCACTAATTCAGTCTTTCCTCAAATCGAATCGAACAAAATGAGCCAGTTGCAGAACGTTCTAGGTTTCCCAGTTTTGGCTCACAGGAAGTTATTGACTTTTGCTCCCGCATATTCTCCTACAGTAGCCAAACACATTTGGCAGTCTACTTCTTACGCGAAGGAGGGGAGGCTTGACTCTGATCTAGTCCTCATTCTTGTGCTTTTTCTCTGCGCGCTCATCAGTTCGTTGTGTCTTAACTCGTTGCTCAAATGCACCTTACGCTGTAGCAGGCGGATGGTGCTCGACTCATCCTTTGAGGTGGCTATCACGGTGGCCAACACTGGATTGAAGGAGGAGGTTATGAAAGCACTGCCCATCATTGTTTGCAGTGCTACCTCAAATCCACCCGCAGTGTCCACGGATTGCTCGATCTGCTTGGCCGAATTCGCGGATGGAGAAAAGTTGAGATTGATGCCCAACTGCAATCATAGATTCCACGTGGAATGCATCGATCGATGGCTTTTCTCGCATTCTTCATGCCCTGTGTGTAGAAGTTCTTTGAATCTCCATAGCGAGAACAAAATGCATGGAGGCGCTGTAATTGCTCAAGCCGCAGATTCAACTCAAGCAATCTGGAGTGGTTCCTCTAGTCGGAACCTTGGCAATAACTCCACATGAAGACTTCCCTACAGTTGCTTAATTCGACCCCATTTTCTCAGATTCAAAGCTTATTAGAGCTTGTATGAACAATGTGGGCTGAATTGTTTTCTATTTATAAGTTTAGTCGGCAATTACATTGGTCGGAGATGATGTGAGGAGGCATTTCTATAGCATGGTTATCCAGGTTATTTCTCTTTAAGGTCTGGTACAAGTTGTTGTTCTTCCATAATTGTTGTGTATACATATCATAAAATACTCATTGAAAATCTATATCTGTATATCTTCTGTGTGCATATTTTCCTATTAATAATTTCACATGATGATTGTCTACCCACAAAAAGACCATGTGCAACCCTCGAACTGCAGTTATAAGATATGTTGTTGTGCTCATAACTTCGAAGTAACATCGAAATGACTGCTTACAGATGGAGTAGAGAGACTAGTAGATGGCACATGGCTAAGAACTAATATCAATATGACCATAGACTTTTCCACAGTATTTATACACTCGGTTGAACTTTCTGGAATTTCAACACAGTGAAACTCCAGAAAATTCAACACAAAATCGCCACTCCTCGCTAACAGATTATTAAAGATACCAGCGTATAGCATGGCATCCGTAGATGGGCACCTATTTTTCGCCCCTCTTTGGATTTCATAGATCAAGGAGAAGTTGAATCTATATAGTTAGCTACACAGATTCAACAAAATAGTTAGCTACATCAAAACTTAAATAGATTCAACAAAATATCATTAAATAGATTCAACCAATATTTAACTTTTTTTAACATAATCTCATGAGAATAATTGAGGACGAGAGGAGATGGCCAGTGTGACTGAGAATGCCTTTTCTCGTGTGAAAATTCTTAATGGTCACAGGCTACAGCATCTTGTATGACACCCACATGACTCCAAGTATCGAAAATGAGGAAGCCATGTTGGTGCCCGGTCTTACCGCCATTGCACGGATATCGTACTAAGACTGCAATTACAAGACATCGACGTGTACAAATTTTGGATTTAGATTCGTAAATGAAATACTACTTTATTTCAGTTAAATCGTTAATATTAAACCATGATTTAACTCAAATTCTGAAGGGAAGAAAGAACGAGAACTCATACTTGAATTAGATCATTAGCACGCAACCAATGATCAAATTTGAAGGGTGGGTCTTAATTTCAATTGGAAGGGCATTTATTCTTTCAGCCCTTCAGAGATGAAGGGCAATATAAATAATTGTATTTTAATTGATAAGGATAAATTAACCAAATCTTTTCACATAAAAAAAATGTAAAAAACAAATATTGTTTTTTCAGCGTTTGTTGTGAAAGCATGCATGTATGTGATGGAGGGGCTTAAGTCAATTGAATCCTTGCAACTCATTGCATGTCTGAGTCTAACAATCCACCTTTTAAATTGAACCAAAATACCAAAAGAAGTTTATTAATGGCTGATTTCAGAAAGTTATAGGTGTGAGTAGTTAAGTGCTTGTGGCTCTAAAATTTGTTGTGTTTTGTACCAGTCCACGATTCACTGAATCCATAGTCATGGGTAGGAATTTAAATTATTTAATGAAGACAATTAATGTGTATAACCTCTATGTCGAGATCGTTTTCCATGAAGATCAGAACAATCCAACTTGTCAAATCTCAGTTGATAGTGTTAATTAAAGACTTATAAGGTAAATTTAATATAAGACTCACTTATAGTTCTCTCTTACTCTTTGCATCTTGACAACTTAATATTTTATGGTTGTCTTTGACCCTTGACCCAACTCATATTATAAGGTGACGATGTGTAGACATAATAATCCTTAGTTATGACTATGATATGAGGATTTAAAGAGAAGAGGATGTAAAGACAAGTAATTTTTATAAGTATTTTGGTAGTGCTGAGGACAAATGTCGTGAGAAACCACAAATGTTTGGAAGGACGGAGGGAGATAACATCACGATCATGCCACTCATCAAACTGAAGACTATTCTTGAGCCAACAATTGTTTTTTTAATTTTATTAATAACCATTGTTTCTCCATATCGTGTGTCCAATGACACCTCTCTATAGCAATGCATAAATCAATTTATGCACAGTTTGTGATCCTAGCTACATGCCATTATTTGTATTTGCATGACATCGAGTGTTCTTTATAGTTGTCATGAGTCCATGATATTCATGCAAGAAATGAAGTCTTGTAGAGGAGGACTTTTCAAACCGACCTTTTGAATTCCATTTTGACGAAAAAAAGTGGACATTGGTACCGAGGTTCACATAGGTAGTAGGCACAAATTTGTGAGCTTGTTTCGGGCCTAGTAGTAGACTAGTAGTTGCTGACACATTGTCACACTTTAGATTACAGCCCCAAGTGACTCAGGAGTCAGAGTCACATCTCGCTGGCTAGTGCCTTGTAGTCATCAATGATTACTGGTCATCTTCAACAACTAAGCACTGAGTGCATGACATGAGTGAGTAAGTGATTATAATTTATCATATTTACAATATTTTGAATCATGAGTTGAACTTTATAGCATAGGAATTTCAACATCTTGAGAAATTTATATGAATAGGTAATTTTTTTTTGAAGGGCAATTTTAACTTTACACTTTTGAGAAGGGCTAGAACCCTTTGGAAAGGCTCTTAAGGGTTCAATTTTGAACGCTGCACGCAACAAACTAGAAGGGGCAATGCTTTTTTTTTTTCGGAAAGTAAAAGAATTTAACTTTTATATTAGAAAGTTTAAACAGTCTATACAAAATAGCTTATACCGTGTGGCTTCCTTAACAAAATACAATCATCTATATATAATCTCATTCATGTTCATAATGCTATAAGATCAAACTTACAAACTACATCCAACTATATAGACCTAGCATATAAAAACTCATCGTTTGGTTAATAATTTCATATAAAAAAACATGTTTGAGTTAATAATTTTATTTAAAACTGGTCATATGATGGTTGGGTTAGTATTTTTATTTAAAACTTGTCATTTAATGGTTAGGTTAATAATTTTATTTAAAACTGGTTATTTGATAATGGTTGGGTTAATAATTTGATTTAAAACTTGTATTATGATTATGATGGTTAATGTTCACTAACTATAACTTTGTTTTATTTAATCTTAAGAGTAAATAAAACAATTATTTGGTTTGTTACTTTGGTTTATGGCTTAAGAGTAAAGAAATAAATTATTTAGTTTGTTGTAAATTTTTTTATATGCTTAAAAAGCTTAGAAGAAAGAGTTCCTAATTCAACATAGTTTTGACATGTTAGAAGGTCATGAAGCTATGTATTGTAACAAAGATTATGAAACTATGATTTAATGTGGGTATACGCTGAGCACTCTTGAAGAAAGTGATTTTCATCCTCAATGCTCATAGTTTCACACAGATGACAAATCCTTTCCACCCATGATCTCCTAGGAATTGTAGAGAGTCCTCTTTCACTATGAAGCTCATGCTAGTTCGTTATTATATTGGCTATACTAGTTTTCTTTTTAGAACTAGTGAAAACATAGAGATACTTTTGGTATTCTAGATTAGGGTTAATGACCTCCTTATAATACATTATCTTCATTTTTTTTACCCTCTCATTCTTTATTTCGCATTTTGCAAAGTGATATTTTTAATGATATTGTATATTTTGATATACATATCATAAAGTGATAATATTAATTTGGAACCCTTTCATTAAACTATTCTTTACACTGTTCTAGTTGCACACAAGAGGCACATTCTACAACCCAGTAGGGGGAGATGTGTAAGTCCTTTTGTGCTTATGGGCTGATGCACAATTATGGACTCCTTTAAAGACACTTTAGATGCCACATAATACTGGAAAAACCTGGAAACTCTGACTTTAGGTGACAATTAGGGGCACTTCCCTAACTTATTTGAAGATGAAGTAAAAAGACAAAAGATAGGTAATTGAATTAGCTTTCATAATGTATAGCATTTATGCAGACAAAATGTGTGTAAATGATTATAAAATTAGTTTCCGTGAAATTGGATTTTCAAATTTTTAGCACATCTTAACATATATGTTTGTGTGGGT
>LPNX011143751.1:10000-31478 GCA_001517045.1 Pseudotsuga menziesii
GTCCAAGGATATGTTTGGAGATCTTAGCCATTGGTATGGGATCCATTGTAAGGTTATAGAAGTTTAACATATTTCAGTCCAAGTTTGATATGCATTTGATATTTAATATTTTAATATTTGATAAGCATAGATCAGTCAAGTTTCATATTTAGTGAGCACTAAATCGCATATGCGATATATCGCATATGCACTAAATCGCATATGTGATATATCGCATATGCACTAAATTGCATATGCGATATATCGTATATGTGTTTTGGAGATCATGTAAAAAAACTGCTCGTTAATTAAAAAGCATTGTATTAATATCGCATATGCGATAAAATGGAGGTGCGTTATATCGCATATGCGATATGTGTTATATAAAAAATGTTGGGTTGCATGCTGTGGGCTAGGTTTACTGTAGCAAAAGACATAATTCTTCTAAACCCGCGCACAGAGAACTGTTCAACGTGCAATTTAATCATTACTTACATAATTCCATAGTTTTGTACAAGTTTGGGTGGATTTCAATGGGGAATGTACGTAATAGAGGTTGGAAGTTAGCGAGGAAGGTGCTTACACCGGAAGAAGCTGAAAATAAAAAAGAAAAAATGATGGAAGATTCAAGAAATCGACGGCATTCATTACATGAGCAAATAGTTCCCATTCCCCCTCAACAGATACTTGACGTAGAGGCTGAGGAATATAATGCAACATTAAAGGAAGTTGGTTATACGGAAGTTGATATTATTGATCCATTAGTAAATGGACAATCTTGTGAAGAGTTCAATAATTATGTTACTCCCGATGCAAATGTGACTCAGCAACAAGCATGGCCGGTGGTTCAATCTCCTAATCGAAGTTGTCAGCTTATAGTGGATGTAAACGTCACTCCAGCATTTCAAACAACAAGAAATTTTGTATCAAAACGAAAGAGAACTCCTAAACGCATACAAGTGGAAGAGACCGAATTGACTTCCATGGAAGGTAAGGTGGCTAAATGCACTATCCTTCGTCATTGTTCTCAAATAATGAAACAATATTTTGATAACAAATCCGAAGCCGATAAATGCCAATTGTTTTTAGCTTTGCTTAAATCTAGAAATATGGAAACCGTTAGAAGAAATTTAGGCATAAGAACAATGAAGAATATTGAATCAAGTAATCACATTGTTAAATCTCTTGTTGCTGCATTCACATCGATTGGTAAAAAAACTCGTTCAGAGGACTGTAATGTGGCTCGTCGTGTATTGGTTGAATCAATTGTATGTAGATCCACAAGACAACATCGTTTACTTAAATGCACATCACAAATTGTGCCTTTATATCCAAAGACACTTAAAAAATATTCAGTAAGAAGAGACAACCTTGATGTAGAGGGACAAATGGAAAAATTATGGGCATTTAACGGTAAGTTTCCCCGCAAATACATGAAGTTAGTCGAAGCAGTGAAGGGCCTAGTGCACATGTTTTGGCATGATAACACTAGGCCTTCTTCTAACACAAAGGATGTGTTAAAACATTGTAGGGGTTATAGAAATAATGAACCTCATTTAAAAGTAGACATTACGCAGTCGAAGATTGAAATGTAAGAAGGAGCTGCATTGGGGAGTTGAAGATCTCGACGTTTCAAACCCTACTCTGGGATCATCATCAGGAGATACTCAAAGCTTGAGTATCTCCTGATGATGATCCCAGAGTAGGGTTCGAAACGTCGAGATCTTAAACTCCCCAACGCAGCTCCTTCTTTGAGTATCTCCTGATGATGATCCCAGAGTATGGTTCGAAACGTCGAGATCTTCAACTCCCCAACATAGAGCTCCTTCTTACATTTCAATGAACCTCATGTTAAACATTATCTTGACATGACACAAACTCAACTGTTCAAGATGTTTAAAGTTGCCCACGTAGAGCTAAGGCTCGGGAAAAGATCTTTTGAAAAATGCAAGCCTTGGTATGTTAGAATCAATACCATCCGGAACACTTGTTGTTGTAGATACCACATAGAGTTTGACCTATATTACCATACATTTTCACATATACGTCATTTTTTGCATCCTAACCATGTGCAGGAATGATCAAGTACAGTACCGCCAATGTCATCCAGAGATTTCATCCATAGCATAATGTGTCTGAGGCAAGATGGGCAGACACATTACTTAAAACAATGTGTAGACGGTTCTTGCAACAATTGTGGTGGGCTATCATTATGGTCTGATTGCATCCTTGAAAGTGAAGATCAAGCATTCGAGAATGCAATTGTCGAGAAGCAGAACTATCAGTATGAGACATATTAGCTACATGATGGGAAAGAAAGCAAGAAGATTAAATTGGTGACTTCACAGGTAAATTGTTGAATATTGACATATTAATATTCATGTACACAATTTTTTATGTGGTTTTATAACACTGTTTATTTATTTACACCAGGTGCAAGTATGTGATTTTATTTTAGAGTTTCGTGGAAAGATCCAACAGTACATTCAACATGTTGATATGGCACAGTGGAAAGATGAGCAATTTAGAATATGCCGGGACACCTTTCCTCTTGGAACAATACTATCAGTGGTTGACTTTGCGGAAAATTACACCCTACAACCACAAAATGAAATACAAAGTCAATACTATCACTCTGAGCAGGTGAGCATAATGATGCATATCACGTATCGACATGGGCTAGATAGCAATGAAGAGAAATGTGCGATACTAAAAGAAAGTCACTTATACATAAGTGATGACCGGACCCATGACATCCATTACGTGCAACATTGCTTTAAATTATTCTATGATCATGTGATAGCTATGGATATACCATTTTATCATCATTTCATTTGGTTAGATGGTTGTGCTGGACAGTTCAAGAATGCACGTGTATTTGAATGGTTGTATTTGTTGCACATAAAATACAAGGTACCACATGTATGGAACTACTTTGAAACTAGTCATCGAAAAGGAGAGCACGATGGTGCCGGTGCATGCATTAAAACTGCCCTTCAAAGGGAAGAGATGAATTTTACAGGTGCTCGCCTTCGAGATGCTGCATCTATAGTGAAATGGTGTGCATTTGTCATGGGAGAAAAAGCAACAAGGAAACACCTAGCACGAAGAATATTCTGGGAGGTGACAAATGTGGACCGATCACAAACACATCGGGTGAACACAGTGCATGGAACTCGACAGTTTCATTCAATTAGAAGCTCAAACAACTCATCCCTACAAATTTGGACAAGATTGAAGGCTTGCTTTTGCAGTTCCTGTAGCATCGATGAATGGGATGCTTGTGAGTATACATATACCATTAATACATGGGATCGAGTGACACTTGGCACCAATTTCAACGGGGTTAATGAAATAGACCATTTGGAAGATGATCAGACACATATTTCTACAGACTATGATCACATATCGGATCTCATACAAGTAGGTACATGAGTAGTACCTAAATTAGAAAATGCATTTATGTATTGTTTACTCGACCTATTTAGAATTTAATTTTTGTAGAAATTAGAAATGCAAGACCTTATTTAAAAAATGTATTGTTAAATCGACCTATTTCCTTTCACAGGTCAGATATATGCAGTGGTTGCCCCAAAAAATAATGAATGGGGTTCTGACTATTGGTTGGCACATTGCTTAGAGGGGAAATAAACCATTCTCGAACCTGTTATAGATGATGAAAATATTGAATTCCCAACTAGCTCGATGGTTATAAAAGGGGAGTACTTGACACTTGCAGCACAATAGAAAAAGAAGGGTGGGTATGTATATCGGGATTATAGACCAGGAGCTATTGTATACCACTTCACCAACCTAGTAGTTGGTATAAACATCAAGCTACGCACACTTGGTCACAAAAATAGATCGCATGTACGATACTTGCTACATCATATAGAGCATGAAAGATTGATGGACACCATCAGCACCAGAGATGATCCAAATGGCCTACTTGTATGAGTGCATTGTTAGGTGCGTTATTTAACCTTTAAAGTGATTTCTGAAGCACAATTTCAATTATTTAGCCTTAGTTTATTCCCAATGTAATAAACCTATGATTGAACGATACCATTCACATACATCATTAGAGGAAATTTCAACTCAAAATGGGCCTCTTAACTTTAACTCAAATTCCATGGCATCATGTGTTAGCCAATGAAATTTATTTAAATTTGAAATAACATATAGGTTTTAAACACTTTTTTAATATAAATTTGGGGATAGGTATCATAAAAAAAACTTCTTTTTTTGTTTGTATTTTCGACATATCTCCCTATTTTTTTACTCAAATTTCAAATGGGAGAGCTCGTTGGATGCAGAATTAAATTCCGCATCCAACGAGTACCCACTCGGCATACTTTTGATGGGGGCCGCTACCTGAAAAACAAGAAATACCTGAAAAAAAGTGATGATGACATCATCATCAAGTTTTTTCAAATATTTCTTGTTTTTGGGGTAGTAGGGTCCATCAAAAGTATGCCAAGTGGGTACGCGTTGGATGCGGAATTTAATTCCGCATCCAATGAGCTGTCTCAATCAAAATTTGAGTAAAAACATGGGGAGATATGTCGAAAATACAAACAAAAAATAGTTTTTTCTTTTCTTCCTCCAAAATTAATAAATATTATTTTATTATTTTAACTGTTATTTTATTAATTTCTTTTAGGAGGCCCATTTTGAGGTGAAATTTTCTCTAATGTAATATTATTCAGTGGATACTGGACACTATAAACACGACCGTACAACCCCGGGTGAGTTATCTATAAATCATGTTTGCACATTTTCATTGGGTTCCCTTTTTTTTCTTATGATGTTACTAATGTCTAGCCTTTCGTGTGCCTAGGATACGAACACCATCTACGACACATTGGAGGCGCCAAGAACGGTGTCTTTAGACATCGACAAGCAGAGTTCAGAAAATAACATGCTCTCAAGTTGTTGAAATTTACATTTTTTGATGTTTTTAGTTTAATATTCATTTAATTACATTGCCATGTACAAATTGGAAACCAACTAGGGTTTCATGAACACCACTTTGCATGCTATCACTAGGGTTGAACAAGTTATGACATGGAACTAAGGTTTCGTGAGCTCTTTCCAAGTTATGAGATGGAACTAGAAACACATGGACATGTACAAATTGGAAACCAACTAGGCTTTCATGAACACCAATTTGCATGCTATCACTAGGGTTGACAAGTTATGACATGGAACTAGGGTTTAGTGAGCTCTTTACAAGTTATGAGACTTAACTAGAAACACATGTACATGTACAAGTTGGAAACCAACTAGGCTTTCATGAACACCAACTAGGGTTTAGTGAGCAATTTACAAGTTAAGAGAGGGAACCAGAAACACATGGACATATACAAATTGGAAACCAACTAGGATTTCATGAACATCACTTTGCATGCTATCACTAGGGTTGATAAGTTATGACATGGAACTAGGGTTTAGTGAGCAATTTACAAGTTAAGAGAGGGAACTAGAAACACATGAACATGTACAAATTGGAAACGAACTAGGGTTTCATGAACACCACTTTGCATGGGTCGACAAATAATGAGATGGAGCTAGGTTTTAGTGAGCAATTTACAAGTTAAGAGAGGGAACTAGAAATTGGAAACCAACTAGGGTTGACAAATAATTAGATGGAAGTAGGGTTTAGTGAGCAATTTACAAGTTAAGAGTGGGAACTAGAAACACATGGACATGTACAAATTTCCAAACCAACAAAGGGTTTCATGAACACCACTTTGCATGGGTTGACAAATAATGAGATGGAACTAGAGTTTAGTGAGCAATTTACAAGTTAAGAGAGGGAACTATAAATTGGAAACCAACTAGGGTTGACAAATAATGAGATGGAACTAGGGTTTAGTGAGCAATTTAAAAGTTAAAAAAGGGAACTAAAAACACATGGACATGTACAAATTGGAAACCAACTAGGGTTTCATGAACACCAATTTGCATGCTATCACTAGGGTTGACAAGTTATGACATGGAACTAGGGTTTAGTGAGAAATTTACAAGTTATGAGATGAAACTAAAAACACATGGACATGTACAAATTGGAAACCAACTAGGCTTTCATGAACACCAATTTGCATGCTATAATTAGGGTTGACAAATAATGAGATGGAACTAGGGTTTAGTGAGCTCTTTACAAGTTAAGAGATGGAACTAGAAACACATGGACATGTGCAAATTGGAAACCAACTAGGGTTTCATGAACACCAATTTGCATGCTATCACTAGGGTTGACACGTTATGACATGGAACTAGGGTTTAGTGAGCAATTTACAAGTTATGAGATGGAACTAGAAACACATGAACATGTACAAAATGGAAACCAACTAGGCTTTCATGAACACCAATTTGCATTCTATCACTAGGGTTGACAAGTTATGACATGGAACTAGGGTTTAGTGAGATCTTTACAAGTTAAGAGATAGAACTAGAAACACATGGACATGTACAAATTGGAAACCAACTAGGATTTCATGAACACCAATTTGCATGCTATCACTAGGTTTGAAAAGTTATGACATGGAACTAGGGTTTAGTGAATAATTTACAAGTTATGAGATGGAGCTAAAAACACATGGACATGTGCAAATTGGAAACCAACTATGCTTTCATGAACACCAATTTGCATGCTATCACTAGGGTTGACAACTTATGACATGGAACTAGGGTTTAGTGAGCAATTTACAAGTTATGAGATGGAACTAGAAACACATGGACATGTACAAATTGGAAATCAACTAGGCTTTCATGAACACCAATTTGCATGCTATCACTAGGGTTGACAAATAATGAGATGGAACTAGGGTTTCGTGAGCTCTTTACAAGTTAAGAGACAAAACTAGAAACACATGGACATGTACAAATTGGAAACCAAGTAGGGTTTCATCAACACCAATTTGCATGCTATCACTAGGGTTGACAAGTTATGACATGGAACTAGGGTTTAGTGAGCAATTTACATTAAAGTAAATTTCAATTTAAAATGGGCCTTCCAAAAATAATACAAATTCCATGTCATCATGTATTAACCAATCAAAATGCTTTAAAATTAAAAAAGGGAGCACCTCTTAAACAATTTTTTAATATAAATTTGGGGATAGGTATCATAAAAAAAACTATTTTTTTTGTTCGTATTTTCGACATATCTCCCTGTATTTTTACTCAAATTTCAATCGCGACAGCTCATTGGATGCATAATTAAATTCTGCATCAAACGGGTACCCACTCGGCATACTTTTGACGAGCCCCGCTACCCCAAAAACAAGAAATATGTTTTTTTTCCAGGTATTTCTTGTTTTTGGGGTAGCGGGCCCATCAAAAGTATGCCAAGTGGGTACTTGTTGGATGCATAATTTAATTCCGCATCCAACGAGCTCTCCCAGTCGAAATTTGAGTAAAAACACAGGGAGATATGTCGAAAATACGAACAAAAAAGTAGTTTTTCTTTTCTTCCTCCAAAATTAATAAATATTATTTTATTATTTGAACTATTATTTTATTAATTTTCCTTAGGAGGCCCATTTTGAGTTGAAATTTTCTTTAATGGAAGTTATGAGATGGAACTAGAAACACATGGAAATGTACAAATTGGAAACCAACTAGGCTTTCATGAACACCAATTTGCATTCTATCACTAGGGTTGACAAGTTATGACATGAAACTAGGGTTTAGTGAGCTCTTTACAAGTAAAGAGACTGAACTAGAAACACATGGACATGTACAAATTGGAAACCAACTAGGCTTTCATGAACACCAATTTTCATGCTATCACTAGGGTTGAAAAGTTATGACATGGAACTAGGCTTTAGTGAACAATTTACAAGTTATGAGATGGAACTAAAAACACATGGACATGTGCAAATTGGAAACCATTTAGGCTTTCATGAACACCAATTTGCATGCTATCACTAGGGTTGACAACTTATGACATGGAACTAGGGTTTAGTGAGCAATTTACAAGTTATGAGATGGAACTAGAAACACATGGATATGTACAAATTGGAAATCAACTAGGCTTTCATGAATGCCAATTTGCATGCTATCACTAGGGTTAACAAATAATGAGATGGAACTAGGGTTTAGTGATCTCTTTACAAGTTAAGAGACAAAACTAGAAACACATGGACATGTACAAATTGGAAACCAACTAGGGTTTCGTCAACACCAATTTGCATGCTATCACTAGGGTTGACAAGTTATGACATGGAACTAGGGTTTCGTGAGCAATTTACATTAGAGGAAATTTCAATTTAAAATGGGCCTTCCAAAAATTATACAAATTCCATGTCATCATGTATTAACCAATCAAAATGCTTTAAAATTAAAAAAGGGAGCACCTCTTAAACAATTTTTTAATATAAATTTGGGGATAGGTATCATAAAAAAAACTATTTTTTTGTTCGTATTTTCGACATATCTCTTTGTATTTTTACTCAAATTTCAATCGTGACAGCTCATTGGATGCATAATTAAATTCTGCATCAAACGAGTACCCACTCGACATACTTTTGACGAGCCCCGCTACCCCAAAAACAAGAAATACATTTTTTCAGATATTTCTTGTTTTTGGGGTAGCGAGCCCATCAAAAGTATGCCAAGTGGGTACTTGTTGTATGCATAATTTAATTCCGCATCCAATG
The DNA here is from genome assembly GCA_001517045.1 of Pseudotsuga menziesii. Classification (NCBI taxonomy): domain Eukaryota; kingdom Viridiplantae; phylum Streptophyta; class Pinopsida; order Pinales; family Pinaceae; genus Pseudotsuga; species Pseudotsuga menziesii. Next base: position 18,646 of record LPNX011143751.1, read on the forward strand.
AGCTCTCCTAGTCGAAATTTGAGTAAAAACACAAGGAGATATGTCGAAAATATGAACAAAAAAGTAGTTTTTTCTTTTCTTCCTCCAAAATTAATAAATATTATTTTATTAATTTTCCTTAGGAGGCCCATTTTGAGTTGAAATTTTCTCTAATGCAAGTTATGAGATGGAACTAGAAACACATGGAAATATACAAATTGGAAACCAACTAGGCTTTCATGAACACCAATTTGCATTCTATCACTAGGGTTGACAAGTTATGACATGGAACTAGGGTTTAGTGAGCTCTTTACAAGTTAAGAGACTGAACTAGAAACACATGGACATGTACAAATTGGAAACCAACTAGGCTTTCATGAACACCAATTTGCATGCTATCACTAGGGTTGACAAGTTATGACATGGAACTAGGGTTTAGCATTAGAGGAATTTTGGGGTCTAAAATGGGCCTCCTAAGGAAAATAATAAAATAATAGTTAAAATAATAAAATAATATTGATTAATTTTGGAGGAAGAAAGAAAAAAACTACTTTTTGTGTTCGTATTTTCAACATATCTCCCTGTGTTTTTACTCAAATTTCAATCGGGAGAGCTCGTTGGATGCGGAATTTGAATGTCATCATCACGTTTTTTCCGGTATTTCTTGTTTTTGGGGTAGCGGGGTCCGTCAAAAGTATGCAGTGTGGGTACTCGTTGGATGCGGAATCAAATTATGCATCCAACGAGCTCTCTCGATCGAAATTTGAGTAAAAACACAATGAGATATGTCGAAAATACGTACAAAAAAAGTAGTTTTTTTTAATGACAAATATGTCAATTCAACCATTATGGTTGACTTATTTGATTGAAATTCTATTTGTTCTTGAATTCCAACTCACAAAAACTTATTTTGGCACGTTTTCTTATAAGGCCCATTTTAGACCCCAAATTTCCTCTAATGTGAGCAATTTACAAGTTATGAGATGGAACTAAAAAGACATGGACATGTACAAATTGGAAACCAACTAGGCTTTCATGAACACCAATTTGCATTCTATCACTAGGGTTGACAAGTTATGAGATGGAACTAGGGTTTAGTGATCAATTTACAAGTTAAGAGACGGAACTAGAAACACATGGACATGTACAAATTGGAAACCAAATAGGCTTTCATGAACACCAATTTGCATACTATCACTAGGGTTGACAAATAATGAGATGGAACTATGGTTTAGTGACCTCTTTACAAGTTAAGAGATGGAACTAGAAACACATGGACATGTACAAATTGGAAACCAACTAGGGTTTGTAGGGTATGATGTTAGAATTGTAGGGTATGGTATGGTATATTACAATGTGGTATGGTATATTACAATGGTATGGTATGTTATTATGGTATGATGTTAGTATGTTATGTTATGGTATGTTATTGTATGTTAGTATGGTATGATATTAGTATCATAGGGTATTGTAGGGTATGTTATTGTATGTTAGTATGGTATGATGTTAGTACTAGCTTAGATCCAAATCCCAGGTTCTATGAAGCACTGAGAGGGATCAAACTCTTTATGTGCAAACCTTTCCAGGTATTAATACACTATTAGAACCAATCATGTAGGTAGTAATTTATGCATTAATATTAATACACCATACATTGAAACCTATGTAAAGAAAAAACTCAGTGTGCAAGTTAATGAAATGCTAATGAAATTATGTTACTGAAATTCAATATATTTTCAAATATGACAATTTTCAATTTGACTATATTTACAATTATAATTAAAAGTTTTATTTAAAACATATTTGAAAAAAATGTGATTTAGAAACTTTTTTATTATTTAAATTAATGAAATTAAGTTTATTTTCAAATATGACACTTTTCAATTTGACTATATTTACAATTATAACTAAAAAATTTATTTAAAACATATTTGGAAAAAATGTGATTTAGAAACTTTTTTATTATTTAAATTATTAAAACATTATAATTATTAAAACATTAAATTTCTTAAAACATTATAATATTATACTATTTCATAAATATAATATATTTTAAAAACCTTATTTTTTAAAAACATTTTTACTATTTAAATTATTAAAACATTATGATTATTAAAACATTATAATATTATACTATTCCATAAATTGACTATATTTCCAATTATATTTTAAAAACCATATTTAAAATATAATTGAAAAAAAACTTATGAATATACATCTCTTTAAATAAATTTTTTATTATAAATTATTAACTATTAAAAAACCATATTTTAATAGTTATATTTCATAGTCCCATAATTTAAAAACCCTTTTTTAAAACCTTGCAATACTATCCTAAATGAAAACATTAAATTGTTTCAAACCTAAAGATTATATACATTTTAATACTATCCTAAATATAACTTCAAGTGAGATATAGTATCATGTTAATACGGTTCTCACGTATTTAATAAATTAAAGTATATTAGTATTTAAAACATCTGCCTCATACATGGTTTCAAAACCATGTGTAAGGCCCTCCTAAGCCATATACAATAAAACCATGTCTTGCTTAGGAGGCTTTGCACATGGTTTTAGAACCATTTGCAAGACCCTCCTAAACCATGTACAATAAAACCATGGGTTGTTTAGGATGCCTTGCACATGGTTTCAAAACCATTTGCAAGGACCTACTAAACCATGTACAATAAAACCATCGGTTGTTTAGGACACCTTGCATATGGTTTCAACATTTTTTTGTTGATAATTAATTTATTGATTTTTTATTATTTTGTTAGGTATGAACATTACAACATATACCAATATTGGATTGTTTGTCTTACGGACATTGTTTTTGGGGGATAATTAAAACTTTTATTTTTTATTATTAATTTTAATTTTGTGTAGGCCGACATGTTGGGTATAAAATTTATTATTATTTTATTAGAGCTCATCATGTACAAACGTGACAACATCTATCCCATACTGGGCTGGAGAGCACCTCGCTTCTCTCGGTGCAATCATAGGGTATTGTACGGTATGTTATTGTATGTTAGTATGGTATGATGTTAGTATCATAGGGTATTGTAGGGTATGATATGGTATATTACGCATGCATGCATGACTTAGTGTTATGTTGTTAGTGTATGTAATTTAGGTAGTGTATGGTATGGTTATGATGTTAAAAAGTTGAGGATAGCCATAATGTTAAAAAGTTGATGAGTCATAAATTCTTCCTTTGAGTATTGGAAATTCATAAGTTAGCACACATGTGACCACACATATCATGTTCCAAGATCAAGTCAACTATATATGTATAAATTTGAACCTTGCTTTATATTTATATGTATAGAAATAATGTTACAAAAATTAGTATGCCACGTGGCCATAATACAAAATAGTGGATCAAAATGTACATCTTTGTGTATAAAAACAAAAAGTTACATCTATGTATCCCCCCTATACATTTATTCTAGTTATCCCCCATTTCTCTACCATTGCCAATGTCTTCGGAGAAGTCTAGCTTTCTTTTTCGACTGCTCACCGGTGATCCCCATCGTTGAACAAGAGGGATAGGTCGCATCAGTGGAGACTGCAAAAAAACCAAATTTTGTAAGTTAGTTTACCAACATATAAAAATTCTATGTACATTTGTTCAAATTCCAAAACCAATATAACATTTTTACTTACTGGACGTGAGTAAATAATGGTGGGTCGTGGTGCCTCACTAGCAGTGACCTTGATTGGGTGCTCTTCAAGCACCACTTGCTCACTATCAAGCTGCATAAAAAAAAATATATGCCAATGTCAACAAATATACATGTACATTGGGGGGGAAGAGGTGGGTCACCGATTTGGGTCTCTTCAAGCACCAAATCAGAGAAAGCGATACACAAACGTACAAAGAAAGCGATACATAAACATACATGCTGGCTCGTCAGAGGTGGGTAACCTATTTGGTGCTTTTCAAGCACTGGTGCCTCACTAGAAGCCTGCATAAAGTAACATATATGTCAATTTCAGATAATAAAAAGAATCAGAGACATATATACTACATGGACAAAAAATGATGTTTCCAAAGAAAGCGAAACATACATGTACCTAGCGAGGGGGAAGAGGTGGGTCAACAAAAACCTCGCTTTGGTGCTCTTTAAGCACCACTGTCTCAATAGATTCCTGCATAAAGTAACATATTTCAAAGCGATACATAAACCTACAAAAATGTACAAAGAGAAAGCACCATATTAGGGAAAGCCGTACATAAACGTACAAAGAAAGTGATACATAAACTTACCTGCTGACTCGTCAAAGGTGGGTCGACAACAACATCGCTTTGGTGCTCTTCAAGCACCACTGTCTCAATAGATTCCTGCATAAAGTAACATATATGTCAATGTCAGATAATACAAAGAAAAAGAGACATATCAATGGGGGCAATAAGGAAAAAGATACTTTCTTGTACAAAAAGCAATATAAGCAATAGTTGTAATGTATAAATATACCTGGGAGACGTGAGGATGCGTGTAACCAGTGGATCGATTAACTAGCAACGAGAGAAAAGGAATTCTACTTGTACTAGCGAAGAAGATCGCTTTTGGACATATTCATCAAACTCATGTTCCTACGTACAAAAGGATAAAGATACAATTAGACAATTTCAAAAAATTAAAAAAGTACATGTTGAATCATTAAAATCACAATTAAAAGAAAGCGATACATAAACGTACCTGCTAGATCGTCATAGGTGGGTCATCAATCTGGTGCTCTTCAAGCACTGGTGCCTCAATAGAATCATGCATAAAATAACATATGTCAAATCCAGATAATAAAAAGAATCATAGACATATATACTACATGGACGAAAAATGATGTTTTCAAAGAAAGCGAAACATACATGTACCTGGCGGGGGGGAAGAGGTGGGTCGGCAACAAACTCGCTTTGGCACCCTTCAAGCACCAATGGATCAATGGATGCCCCTAACGTAACATATGTCAATGTCAGATAATACAAAGAAAAAGACACATAGACATGATGGACGAAAAATGATTTTTCCAAAGAAAGCGAAACATAATTAAAAGCATATTTAAAATAATACCTGTGTCTGGGAATCTACCTCTGCATAAGAGGGACTAGGCTGGGATTTAATGTACTCATCCTGATCACCATGCATAAAAAATGTTGTATCAAAATTAGGATGTATTGAATGTTACAATCTCTACTATAAATATGTAAATAAAGTTGACAAATTAACAAGTATAGTTCTTACCGCTAATGGTGAAGAACCAAACCCATATGTAATATTGACAGCAGCATCAATGTTCTCAACATTGATCGGCAAACTATGCGACTCTAGTGTGCCATGGGACACCAGTTGTATATTTGTTCACATAATTTGTTAGATAATTAAATAGAAATAAATTGTGAAACAATTGAAAATTTTGATATGAAACAAAATATAATATGAAAATAATGAGTTTTACTTACAAATCGAAGTAATCCATTGTCCTAGAAGTCTGAAGCATGGCCATAGCATATGCCTCCACACGATGTGAAAGGGTGTGGAGTAACACGGTGCTCTGAATGCTCTACGTCTCCTATGTGATATGTAGATGGATCCTTACTGTGCGATGGGCCAGCCCTAGAAGTGCCAACCCCTTGGCCTAAATTGCCTTGGACACCAGTCCCATACTGAAGCAATGTATCTACCAAGTCAAATAAGGCCTCCTGTGTATCCTCAATCACAGGACCCGCAGGAGGATATAGTCGAGGGGGTTTTGGTGTGCGTGGAGGGCGTGGCACACGGTTAGGATCCGTCCTGGCCCCTTCCCTATCTTGGGGCATCCCATGACCAACACCCTGGAATCCTAAGATATCGAAATAGTTAACATTCTTCCCTAGGATGAATTTTGCATACAACTTCCTAAGGAAATAAAATGGGATGTCCCTATTCCCATGAGGGTCTTCATCGAAGACCATATACCAACGATCCATCCAATTGACCTTTATATTTGGTTCCACGCACCAGTCTATGGAAATGTGTGCTCGAATGGTGGGTGGAACTAATCAGGTGCTAGGGTCCCAGAATAATGAAAATAATTGGTCTTTTGTAATCTTTAGGTCTTTGATGTCTTTATAACTCAAACCATCGGAGTAGTATTGCCTCCTAGATTCTCTGTAAAAGATAATGTTGTATAGAGCTCCTTGGGGATTGGAAATTTTGTTTGTTATTGTGTCCAATGCATCGGCTAAACATTGTCTCAAATGATCCCCCCCCTCTAATAGCTGAGCTAAGGCGCTTCAATGACGCCCAACGCGCCAGAATCTGTGAGTTTCGATCTTCTTCCCCCTCCGGGTTTGGGTTTGGGTTAGGTTCTGGGTTATTAGCGGGTTCATTTTCCACATTATCTTGCTCATTTTTGTTATCTGTTAAGATTTAAACAAAAAAATACAAATTGCTTTAATTTATCATTCTTTGATTTAATTCAATTTTTTTATTAAATTTGTTTTAAACAATTATAAAAACTATGAAATTAACAAAAACAATAAAGAATTGAAAACAATTTGTAATGGATATGAGTAGTTACCTGTAATTGGAGCCAAGCCACCTCCACAGCCACCTCCAAATCGACCTCCAACTGGGTGAAACAAAAATCGCCTGTGCGGTTTATTGCTCTCCCGAAACGTCACTGTGCAAATGAGAAATGAGGACCGTGGCCTCTGTTTTGTTTTTTTTTGTTTTCCATATCGCATATGCGATATTACGCACTTGCGATATATATTGCATATGCGATATTTAACTTTTACAGAATGCATATGCGATACTTCCTTACTAACCTTAGCCTTGTGTTTGGGGTCGGGTTGTTCCGAACGTACCATCAATAACGCATATGCATTCTTGATTTACACTTCGGAAGTGCGTTTCCGATTTCTTAAGTGGCACTAAAAAGTGGAACCAACTTTGTGTGAGCGCCCTTATCCTAGAGGTGACACGTGTTATTGCACAGAAGATGAGCATTTCACAATCCAGTAGGGGGAGATGTGTAACTCCTTCCTTGCTCATCCTAGAGGTGACACCTGTCATTTTAAAAAGAAAAAAATATTACAAAAAATAAGATGTCGGCTCAAGATTTAAAACAATTACAACAACATATATATAAAACTACACAAATTAGATAAATGGAAATGCTTCCTCAAAATTTGAACTCTAAAAAGGGGTTTGCACCTCAATAGATTTGATCCCTCTTGGCGCTTGGTAGACAGGGATGATTTTAGGGGCGAATTTTAGCCCAGTGGGCTATTTTTCCATGTTTTTCTCCCAAAAAAGATTCGTCATTTTGCATTTTTTGAAGCCCTGTTTCGCCCAATTTTGATGGGTAAACGTTTTTCACCCTAAAAATCGCCAAATTATTATATAAACGATATAAAATCCTTGGAAATTAAAATATTTTTTGAAAAATATCGCCAATCATTTTATAGTTGGTGTTTTAAGAATTGGTAATATTCGCCAACATTTATACACTTTTAAATAAGTATGGTTTCTTAAAAGCATCCCTGTTGGTAGATCCCCTTTTAAGATGGATATATACCGGTTAATTGAAAAATTAGTGTTTTGATACAATCTACTAGAGGTTTATAGCACCAAATCATAAAAATAAAGAAAATCTAAATACATAACTTAATATATATACACATTATTTTTGTTTCTAAAGTTAAAAATTAAAATAAAGTTGTTAGCCTCATTATATCATAATTTCAAAAATGATATTGGTTTATTTCTATTTTTAATGTTACTTTTATTTTGCAAAGTGATACTTTTAACGATATTGTATATTTTGATATACATATCATAATGTGATAATATGAATTTGGAACCTTTTTCATTATTATACCTGCCTCAGCAGGTATAATCGATTGAGTTTGACTTTGGTATTAGTTGCTCTTTTTTGATGCAGGTATAAAAAATCAAAATGCTGTTTACAATGTTTAACTTTATAATTTTTAATTATAATAAAAATGTATTTATTTGTGTTGTGATTGGCCAATCACAAATGATGTCAGCTTTGGAATTTGTTATCTAGTTTTCAGATGACAAGTGGCAACTATGACATCATCTCCTGCTTTTATTTGAAGATGCCGTCCATTTATAAAATTCACCAATTCACCGGAAATATTTGAAAATTTAAATAAAAGAAAGCTGTTTATCAGGACGCTCACTTAGCAGACGGCAATTATCACTTACCGGGACATAAAGCTCTTCCACATTTCTGTCGCGCCAGGTTCTATAACAGAGTTGAGGAGTGAATCAGAATGCAATTACGATTGAAAAACAATTATTTCGGGCATCTTGGGTGGGAGGTTTGGCAATACAGCTTCAAACTTCAATGCAATTCCGGTCGAAAAACAATCATTTCGGGCATCTTGGGTGGGATGCTAGGTAATACACCTTCAAACTTCAATGCAATTCCGGTTTAAAATCAATCATTCCGGGCATCTTGGGTGGGAGGCTAGGCAATACAGCTTCAAAATTCAATGTATGAATTACTTCTCTTATGCTAGGTCTCTATTTCCAATCAGGATTACAACACCATAATCCAACCACCATGAGCCGCTCCATTTCTCTTGCATCGAATCCCCCCTCTAATCTGTTGTCTGCCGCATCCAGCAAACAGTGTTTTCCATACAAACCCCACACCCATTCTACCAACGGCCAGTAAGAACCTTGGCACAACTGTCTGACCTGGTGTAAAGCTGGCCTTCCAGAAGCTATTTCAAGGGCAACAACCCCAAAGCTGAATAGTCCGTCTCGGCACTCGCCATTCTAGATATGATGCTCTCAGGTGCAAGGAACCCGCAAGTCTCGCTGGGCGCAGTGAAATGCGAAGTGTGACCGTGCTCTATTACGCGTGCCAAACCAAAGTCTCCTAGATGGCTCCGGAATTCCGAATCCAACATTATATTGCTGCATTTTATGTCTCGATGGAGCACCCTTTGTTCAAATTCATCGTGGAGATACACCAGAGAAGATGCTAAATCACATGCTATTCTATACCTAATATTCCACCCCAGCTTTGGCCTATGATCTGCTGCACCTGATGACCTAAAGAGGTATTTGTCGAGACTTCTGTTGGACATGAATCTGTAAAAGAGCAGCAACTTGCCAGGTTTCTCATGACACCAACCCAACAGAGGAACCAAGTTGCGGTGCGTGAGCTGATCAATAATGGTCACTTCAGACAAATACTCTTTGCTTCCTTGCATTGATCCCGTAGATATTCGTTTCACTGCTACTATTTCCTTACTATCCTGCAAGATGCCCTTATACACATTTCCAAAACCTCCCTCCCCTAACTTTTGTTCTTCGCTAAAGTTATTTGTGGCAGCCTCCATCTCGTTATATTTATACTCGCGAGAACAAGTACCCTGTATTCTTGATTTTATATCACGACTTGGCGTTTCCCTATCTTGTATCCTTGCAGATCTGGTTTTCATATTGCCCCGCCTTAGAACACCAAAGAACAAGAAGGCCATCGCCGAGATTGCAACGAAGCAGCAAACGCTGATGATTATAATGCGTTTAATGGAATCGTCGGAATCGCTCGCCCAAGGAGTTTGGATTGAAAAATTCCACGAATTGATGATGTGTACTTGGTTGTTTTGCCCCGTTGAAGCCAAGAAACCAACCAGAACATTCTCAGGAATATAATCTGAGAGATTTATTGGGTATGACAACATCGGGTCCGAGTGTTTAGAAGTATCATTTGCGGCCACAAACACACTGAGCATCTTCTCTGTGTCGTTATAGTCAACCCATGCATCCCACATTATATTATCGCCATTAAGGCGTTGCTACGGCGAATAGATCTCCACGGAAGTAATGTTGTTGACATCAATTCCAATATGATTATCATTCGGATCATTAGCAATCATACTGTTGATCACAACATTCGTATCATAATTTGCGTTTTTGTAGGTATCGAATTCAACAGCGACTATTTGAGTAGCATTTTTTCCATTGGTGGTCTCATTGAAAAGACCAAGCCACATCCCCGAGCCATTCAACGGCGGTGGAGACCCAACTGGCGCCATGAATAAAGCAAGCCCGTCTGCGGAGCCTTCATACATAGATTCTGAGATTTTTTTTATTTGAAACTGAAAGTGAGTTTGAACGCTGCCCTGTTGTTGACAACGTTTACACCACAGTCTGACTGGATGTTTGTATGCAGCCCAACCCAAGCCAAAGGAATGATTTCCATGTACGATGATATTCGTAAGATAGATTATATTATTGAATGGATCTGCGTTCCCTTCCAAAGTAATATTGTCCAGATTGCTCTGATTAAAAGAGGGGAAGTCGAAATCCAGGTCTGCTAGTGCAGGAAGAAGGAAAGAGCTTGTAACAATGAGAATCAATAATATAAGTTTTGTGATTCTCTCCTGGGCCTCGGCCATCGCTATGGAGCGGTGGATTTCAAGCACACGCTGCCTTTCCTAGCTTTAACAGAAAGAAAAAGATGCTCGCTCCGCTTGTACTTCTACAGCAAGTCGCCCACGATTCTTTAGGTCAACTTAGAACTTTGGATTCCGACGCAATTGCCATTGCTCCTACGTAATCAAATGATATTTAAACTCCAATAATAATCAAATTTGAGACTTCATGCTTGTGCTTCTAAAGTTCTACCTACTTATTCATACAAACAAGTCTTCCAAGAATCTTTCACCAAACGTTCAAATCAAAATTCGATCGAGGACAACATATCATGAAAGATTCATGCATATGACCTTATACCAGTAAAAAAATTAATGTGTGTGAATAAATAGATAGTCCTAAATTTAAACATATACTATAGTGCAAGACATTATGCAAGACACATGACATTATGCAAGACACATGATTGTATTAGTAAAAAACTGTTATTATACCTGCCTCAGCAGGTATATTGTAATCGATTGAGTTTGACTTTGGTATTAGTTACTCTCTTTTGATGCAGGTATAAAAAATCAAAATGCTGTTTACAATGTTTAACTTTATAATTTTATAAATAATAATTTTTAATTATAATAAAAATGTATTTATTTGTGTTGTGATTGGCCAATCACAAATGATGTCAGCTTTGGAATTTGTTATCTGGTTTTCAGATGACAAGTGGCAACTATGACATCATCTCCTGCTTTTAGAATTTCCCAATTTCAATAGAAAGCTGACCATGGTCAATCTATGACAGCTGAACAAAGAAGGAGTTCTGCTTCTTCGTGGATTGGATTCGAGACTTTCCAAAGATCTTCCTTCCGATATTCAAAAGCTCCATTGCAAGGTTAATATGCCTGCCTGTTTTTTTGAAATCTGCAAGTGAATTAGATGACAATCGGTCGCTTAATAGTGTATTGTATGTTTGTGTTCCAGGTCGCCTTCCAGGCCATAATATTTGCAGCACCAATTCAAGCACTGGGGAACATACTGGCAAAGAGAATGTGGAAAGAGGGTCCTTACATAGCTCTTCATTTACGGCTCGAGAAATATGTGTGGGTTAGAACTGGATGCCTTCCCAGCTCTGGTTCAGAATACGATCAGATCATCCCATAGGGGAGGAAAAGCCATCCGTCTCTCCTCACATCACAATCCAACATGACTTACATAGAGCGCAAGCTTGCTGGCCTATGCCCTCTTAATGCCATGGAAGTCGCCAGGTAATTTTATTTCCCTTTCCTTTTGTTCTTCACTAATTGTAAGCCTCGTATTCCTCAAAATTTTCGCTATTGCAACAGACTTCTTAAAGTCCTGGGAGCGCCCACAAACAACCGCATATACTGGGCAGGCGAAGAACCGTTAGAAGGAAAGAAGGCGCTGGAACCTTTGATCAAACGCTTCCCTAATCTTTACAATAAGCAAAGCCTGGCCTTGCCAGGAGAGCTTGAACCTCTGAGTAACAGAGCATCGCTTCTTGCTGCAATCGATTACATTGTGGCACTGAACAACGATGTTTTTATGGCATCACATGGAGGAAACATGGGCCATGCGATTCAGGTGCTCTCTTCTTCTGAATCTCCATGCTTAGAATTCTCTCGCATATTCTATCCATAGTTCAATCAGGCAATTTATTAATATATGATTGTACAACAGGGCCACAGGGCATACTCAAGCCATAGAAAACACATAATTCCTAATAAAAGGCAAATGCTCCCTCACTTCCTTGACCAAACATTGGCTGAAGAAGATTTCAACGACATTGTTAGGCATCTGCATAACGAATCTCTTGGGAAACCGGTATTTAGAACCCATAAATCAGGGCGTGATGTGGTGGCTTACCCAGTTCCTGAGTGTATGTGCAGTACAACCAGTCCAGGATATAACTTATAAATCAGTCTAGGCAGCCATTAAAACTTGATTGAGCTGCAACAATACCATGGCTCGAAGCTTGACCGAGTATTTGCAAACGACGGTTAATATAAACGACTGCAGACCCTAAATTATTAGCTGTGTGGCGGAGTAGACTAGTCAAATATAAGCGATCATCGTAAATATGATATGGCTCTCTGCCTATATATTTCTCATGTTTTTGCAGGAGACCACACATTTTATTTGGGTCATCAAAGGCCGACTGAGGAATTTCTGAAAGCCTTTGAACAGATTCTCCGGGGCTATTGAGGAGATTTACGCCAAGGCCGTCGCTGTAAATATAAAGACAACGTGGTAACGGTGTGTTCCCTGCAACCTGCTCATAAGTCGGTCCATCTTGTTTATGAAATTCCTATAACAATCAAAAGTCGTGCAAACACAATGAGAGCGAGAGATTGAAAACAGATTCAAGCTTCAACGGGAATGGGAATCGGAATGGAAACCAGATCTAAATTGCAATGACAAAGTAACATTAAATTA
>LPNX011143751.1:32015-89532 GCA_001517045.1 Pseudotsuga menziesii
TCAGCCAACCGTATACACTATCATTTTGATCTTTTTATAATTAAAAAAATACAATATCAATATTGATTTATCATTTATAATTAAAAAATTCATACAATATCAATATCACTTTATCATTTAAAATGACACAATATCAGTACAGTTTTAAACAACAATAAACTCCACACAATATCACTTTTTACTTTGAAAATGAAGGTGATAGCGTCACTTCAACTAGTTTTAATCATCTTTTTATGTGATTGTGTCAATTCAATCATTCACATTTTTTCTTAATTAAATTTCACAAAACTTAAAATCGCCACATCAAAAAGCACACCTGGATCAAAATTTGAAGATATCAAAGTCAATAACAATATGTGTTGAGAAGACATGGTATTAATTTATTTACATTCGTTGTTCGGATGAGAAGACCAATACATAATTCTTTTATATATAATTGTGTAATCAATCAAAACACATATATATAATTTTGATATATTTTTTTATTTAAAAAAAATGTTATACTTTGAATTAGGGAAAGTATATGTACATATAGTAAAAAGTACACGACCACAACTCATACAAAAAAAAAAACCAGTAGTCCATAGACAAATAGAACAAGAATTCAAACAAAGAAGCATGTCAACCCATAGAAAATAACTACTAAAGATCCATAAAAGGACGAGAGCCCCAATAGGAGAGACTAGTAAAGATGCAGGCGATCCACCATGCCAAAAGTCCAAAAAAATGATGCTTTCAAGAACCTTCAGGCCGCAACGAGAAAGAGCATTCTTTTTCAATTTAAAATAATTAAATTTATTTTAAATTTAAATTATAAATTTATAATAAAATATAAATAAACTATTCTCACAACAATGAAATTAATTTATAGTCTTATAAGCTATTATTTCTCATTTCCTATTTATGCTAGTCTATAAAGAAAACTTGCATATTTGTATAACATTATAAATTTATAATAAAATAAAAATAAACTATTCTCACAACAATGATATTAATTTATAGTCTTATAAGCTATTATTTCTCATTTCCTATTTATGCTAGTCTATAAAGAAACTTGCATATTTTTATAACATAAGTCAAGAATATTACTAGAAGTATGTAAGGAAGCTTGAATATGCTTGTTTTATGCTACATTGCAATAACTTATAACATATTTAAATGAACATTTTTTAATTCATTTTTGTTTTAATTTCTTTCAAATTGTAATTATATTTTTTTTATCATATATTTTTATAGCAAAATTATCCTATTGCTATATATTTTCAATCTCTTCTTAGGAAGCAGGTACTAAGCAACTTTGTTGCTTATTCCACTTGTTTAATATTCTTCATGTTGTTCTAGTTAATTAAAAATTTAGTGTTTTAATACAATCTACTATAAGTTTTACTATAAGTTTATAGCACCAAATCATAAAAGCTAAAAAAAACTAAATGCATAACTTAACATATATACATATTATATAGCACCTCATCATAAAAGCTTTAAAAAAAAAACTAAATGCATAGCTTAACATATATACATATGAATTTTGTTTTTAAAGTTAAAAATTTAAATAAAGTTGTTAGACTCGTTATATCATAATTTCAAAAATTATATTGGTTAGCATGTAGTTTTCATTGTTATGTAAATTTATCTTATCTCATTTTAGAGATTTGGAGTTAATTTTTTCAAATTGATTGAATCGCCACACTTTTATCGAACTTGAAATCCCCTTTCTTGAATCCCACAAGTTATCCTCTCAATGTTATATGAAATCACATTCCTTTCTATCTCTTACATGTTGTGTTTGTTGAGCTACTAAAAGTTGTCTTCATATGAATCCAAATTATCTCTTTATAGCCTTGAAACCTCTTGAAGTTCATTGATAATAATTGACCATGTGAACTATATCTACATCATTTGTACCTAATCATAGTTGATGATGACCATTGGGTTCACATTATCATTAATCATTTGTTTCCATGTGGAATCTAATTGATAACTTTCTGGGTTTATGCATCAATCTTTGTGTTATGATTCCTTTTCTCTTTTTTAGATACAAGGAACTCTCATTGGAGTTTAACAAAATGTTAAAATTGCATTCTTGAATATTTATATGTGATGAATGATTATCGACTATTGAGGGATGCCCTTGCATTAAACTCCCTTAGTGAATATTTTTTGAGCATATTGATCATTGTTAGGGTCCTACCCTAACTTACCTACATTGGGGTGCTTTAGATTTAGTCAACTAATGTAAGAGCTCATCTTCTTTCCATAAGGCCCATTAGATACTTAGTAGTCGTAGTCACTTTATGTAAAATGTTAGTCAATATTAAGTAAGTTCCACTAGGTAGTTGGTACTCATTAATGACGTGACCACAAGTAGTTACGGTTTTTGCTAGTAAAAAACTATTTCATAGAGGCTTCATTTGTTGGACAACATCCAATCATGTCCATTCATAAAGAGTTTTTTTTTTAATTATGAAAAATCATGTTAATATGTAGTGTTTCATTTAAAGGGGAGTTTTTTTTTAATTGAAATAGGTTGACAGGTACTGGTGGGTGTGCATGGGGTGGTGATAGTTATAAGTATTGTAGGGGTGTTATAAGTGTTGGGTGATACCTTGTTGGGAAATAAATCAATGCACGATCAACAATGGTGAAACTCCCTTTCAGAAATAGAAATCAACCGCGAGGTCATACCTTCACCCATTGTTGAAATCATATAAATCATTCCTATGGAAAATAAGATTGAGAACCAAATCCCTTGCGTTGTATACATGTGTATGTATCAGTTTTCCTAATCCCCTTTTATCTGTATTTATGTATGTAGGGTTTTATCTCCTGTTTAGATGGTTTACTTTATCACAAGATAATTCTATGCATTCATAAAATCCCAAATATTGATCCCATATTTAAGGGAAGAGGCATTTGCTAGTTCAAAGGGATCCCCTGCAAACCTTGATTCAAGGGGATCTACTACAAACCTTGATTTTTCACTATCTCAATCTCTTTTTGAGAGGGTGATTTATGCTAAAAGAACCAAAGTTTCTAGGTTCATAGAATGATGATGAATCCAATATCACTACAAAACCTATATGATTCGTCCACATAACCTCATGGGGATGTGTATACTTTCGTTTTTTCATTACAGAGTGTGAGGATTGTGACTACCCTAATTTTATTGAGCTAAGCCAACCAATTAGGTCTCATGTTTGAAAATATAGGTACCAACCCTCAAATGCAAATAATCTCTTTGTTTTTACATCTGACCTTAATCTTAATATATGAAAAACATAATATAACGATAGAGTACAAGGAATAAAGGATTCATTTCTACCTAAAATTTAGTCAAAATTCCACTAGGTTAGATTGAGTGCTAGGATCACAGTCTTTTTCATCTCTGGAAAAATGAGAGTGTTTGTGAGTTTGAATGATAAGAAAACATGATTGACCCTTATTGGTTAATAACTTTCCTAAATATTACCACAAAGACAAGCTTTATAGATAAATATATGTTTTCTCTTAAAATGTCCATGAGATCAAAGATGTAAGGGACAAACTGTTATGACTTGAGGTGTTTTTTTTAGTTATACAAATAGAAATATATACAAACCAACCCCTTTCTTAGTGAATGAAAGAACATGTATTAGATTGAATATGGGAGTGAAATTAGTATGACACCAAACCCTTAAACCCATGGCTATCTTACTATAATGTCATATCACTATGTTGAGATGTTAGTGCACTTGTTTGGCTATTTTTGTGATTTGTGAGGTTATAATAGTTTTATCTTGGACTCATGTCTAAGTACTAAGGGTAGAATAAAAAGTCTAAAAATTTCATGAAAAAATGGATACCTACGATATCTAGTTATTAATAGCTAATTTTGAACTTACTTTATCGTGAAGATCATCACAATTATACATCACTTTTTAGAAACGTTAGATCCATTTCCATTATCCACATCATCATATGACCTTAATATTGTGACCATAAGTTGATCTAAAGCACAATTTGAATTTAAATGTTCATTGCATGAAATTTCCCTAAAAAAATTCCATGCATGACTATTTTGGTTGCTCATAAATATTTTTCACCTTCCAAAAATATTTAACGGTTGAAAGTGAACATCAACAAATGCTTATTACCAAAAAGATCATTTTTTCTAGTCTCCAACACCTATCACTATTCCACTAATTCATTAATGAAAAGGGGTTAATCACATTAGAGTTGGTTCTAAGAGATGTCCTCTTCTTTTCCTTTAAATAAATTCCTCAATAGCATTCCAAAACACATATTCCATCACTAGCAAGGTTATGCTATTGAACTACATACTGAGAGAGATAATTCCTTTCATGTTATTTTCTTTCCACTTTTGGAGTCCATACTACATCATCTAGTTGGGAGTGAGCACTAGAGAAGAAGAATAAACCTTCCTTGGATTGGTTACAGAAGACCTCATCTACTACATCAAATACCAAGGTGTGCATTATTATATCCATTAATTTATTAATACAAAATACATTATTCCTCCTATGCTTTGTGTCTCTTTTTTAGCTAGTTTTATTTATTTTACATTGCATAGAAGTCGAAGAGTGTTGTTAGTTTTGTTAATTTTACTGCACACAATTTGATCTAGTACTCAATTTGCACAACACTTCGGTATGTACCTTTTTCTACGGGTTGGTGTTGAAGCACCATCACCAGACTTGGAAACTCCATTAGAATGAAACCTATAGTTCGTCCTTGGTTTTGTGTGTCCTAGTTCCATCCCATTTTTAGATGATAGTGTCATTTCCTTGTTTTTTTTTATGTTTTTTTTTTGTTATAACCTTCCCATAGATATGTGACTTAGTTGAAAACCCCTTATTTTTTCCTTGACCACATACAAATCTCATAATTTTTGCTTCTTGTCACTTACACTTTTTCATAGTAAAAGTGCATCCAACATCACAAAATTTCTTGAGAAATCCTTAGTTTTTGCAAACTAGGCTAATTCCATTCTTTCTCTCCCAAGTCACTTGGAATCTATTATGTTCTGCATTTTCAACTCAATTGTATGTTTCTTGTCCATTACATACTATATTGACTGATTTTTTTCTTGATTTGGGCATTGTAGGCACAACACATCACACGTCAAATTCTATAACTACCCAAAACTATAGTGTTGTGAATGATTTGCACCTGTCCCTATGGTCATGTCTACCTTAGAAGTTTTATATAATTTCCTTATGCAGTGTAAGCCCCTTCTATCCACTTTGGGAATTGTTGATCATTCTCGTGCTTTTATGATCACTTTCGATTTAGATAGAGTGTAACCTTGCCTTCCTTCTTTGGTATCCTTTTAGGTTATTGTCACCATCAAGAACTTGATTATCCACCGATGTATTGTTTATGAAGGGACCTCTACATGTGTTATTTCAAAATATATCTGGAGGAAACTAGGATTTCCCAAATTGACACCATCCCTAATGATTTTACAAGTGTATGATAGTCAACCTTCATAGCTGAAAGCCCTCCTCCAAACTGTTCCCATATAGCTAGCAATAAAAAATTTCCAAGTGAATATAGAAGTTGTAGACCCCCACTTATATTACAACATCCTTCTTTGTCATAGCTATATGTTTGCTATGAAAGCAATTGTTCTATTGTTTTTCATATTATGATCTTCCCTAACAATGGTAATATTGTCATGTTTGATTAACTCACACACCATGATCCTAAGTCTGCTTCCAACCTAGAGAATGTTTTACTTGTCTTCAAGGGTAACTTATCCATGCCCTCCGATTACTGGTGTTGGCATAGAAATATTAATGCAAGAAGTTCTTTTAGTAGGATTTTTTTTGGGTCTCCCCCTCTTTTGAATCAAGAAGGGAGTTTAGAGTTATGCACCATCACATCTAAAATCACTACTTCCCAATAGAGGAATTCACCTAGCCCTGTTCAAACACTAAGATACATGTGGGAAATAACACATGCTCATCAAGTCTCGGTACTCTTTCCTCCTCTATGACTTATAGGAAACCCTATTATTGCTATCCTTAATCTTCAAGGGTTCTTGGTTCAATATTTCACACCACTAATCCCTCCTTCCACCCCTTAAGTGGTTTTAAAATTGTCTAATCGATTACTACTTATAATGCCTCACCTCTTGTGGTTAATAAGGAATCTACCCATTACATCTATCCTACCCAAAGAAAGAAGAAGGTTGGCAGAAATATTATAAATATGATGGATAATATCGCCTATGATACAAATTTTAAGATCACCTTTGCATCACCAAAGAATGATGTTATGCTTGGTTCAATTTGTGATATCCTTGGTCTTGCCACCCATAAATGTCCACAGATTCCCCTATTGTGTATCCATAGGTCCATATACATGTTCAGAAGGAGAGTATTGATTCAACCCTTCATGTAGTCCAAATTAGTCTCCTTGACACTACCAAGCATCATTATAAAACACTGTGTACCAACCACTCTTGCATATTATGCGTTATAAATGGACACTACTCATAATGTTGGATGGACCTCCAGAAGTTTCATACAACATTGAATGAATTCTTCTTGCAGTCCTTAGAGAAATAGGTCACAGTGATTGAAGAGATACTTCCACCTAACTAGACAAGTGAAGAAAATGTATATATTTACTATGTTTCTTCTTTAGGTGAGTCACTTTATTCAACATCGTCATTGTCCTCATCACCTCCAATGATGATGGACGTATCTTGTCTTAAAAACCCTAATTTTTGAAGCAAAGAATATATTACTAAATATTTGACTAAGAACAATGATCTTGGGATGTTATGCACCATTGTGAATACTTCATCCTTGAGGACACTTCTACATCCATTTCATATTCAAAATATTTCTCCATCTAGTAAAAATACTTCACCCCCCACCAAGACATATTGATTGGTTTAAAAAATTGATTCTTGTGGAAATTAAGCCCAAGCTTACATCAATTGAACTCACAAAATTGTTTAAAAAATATGTAAGAAACACTCAAAAGGAGACTGAATATGTTGAATAACACAAATTTTTGTTATATTATTTTACACCAGCCATAATTATATAGATATATGTTGTTCATCCATGTACATACTCCAAGGATTTGAAAGCATAAATATACCATTTGAATCAGTACAAAAGCAAGCTTACTAAACTAGTCAAAATCCCCCATAGGTGCATAAAACACTTTCCTAATATGTCATGAGGTTCAAAAATTGGATGAATGAGTTATTATATATGATGAGTGAAGGAAAGTGGAGTAAATCATGATTTTAGGTGAGAAAAAGAAGGAGGTTGAGTTGTGACAAAAACAAGGCAGTCTACCTTAAAATTGGCTTTACCTTTTACCTTAAAATTGCAGAAAAAGATGGAAACTCTGGATAAGGAAAGAATGTGCACTTACTAAAATGGGAAGTCTGTTGGGTTGGTAGAATCTTATCCAAAATATTTCCAAAGCGTTCTTGGAGGAATTTTCGGCAGGCTTGACCACAAAAATGCAAATGGATGCCAACTAGCTAGTGTAGGACCTAGGAAATTAATAAAAAATATTAATTATTTTATCCTAAGTATGGGAATGGGTTTTAATTATTCCAACTCCTCCTCTTAATCCTAAATTATGTAAAATTCAGAAAAAATATTAGAGATATAGGGTCTAGAAACAAGGCTTAGTCACCCTTTACATAATGCCTCTCCATACAAAACAAGGAAAGGGGCAAAACCACAAAGGGGAAAATCCTCCCTTAAACATGGACATGAACAAAATTGTAAGAAATTTTGACTTTAATCAGTATTCACCACATGATAATCTATCCCTATCAGTGATTTGAGATTGCTGAAAGTATTCTAAGAAAACACCTTGGTGAAGATGTATGCAACTTCCTCATATGATGTGCAATAAAGAAGAGCAACGACCCCATCATGCACAAGTCCTCTAATGTAGTGCATATGGATCTCTATGCGTTTGGTTCGCCGCGTCAGTACTGGATTAGTTGATATTCAAATGGTACTTTGGTTGTCACAATAAATGACTATAGAAGTATCAGATTCGATCCCAAACTCTCCAAGTATACCCTGCAACCAAAAACATTGAGTAGTTGCATTTACAACTCCTCTGTATTCAACCTTTGTAGATGAAAGTGAAATTGCACTTTGCTTCTTACTTGACCAGATAATTGGTCCATCTACAAGCATAAACACATATATAGAAGTTGATTTTCTATCAAAGTTATAACCTACCCAATCAGATTCAGTAAAACTAGTTCAAAGTTCGAGATGGAGGATCTCAGTATCTCGGTACACAAAAGATTAGCAGCAGAGGACACTACCTGCCACTCCATAACATAATACAAAGAGTACAATATGAAGAGGGAGGATGGTGCTTCACTTCAAAGGGAGTGACTACAACAGAACTCATAGTTCAAGAATATTGACATGAGGTGTGACAGAATCCAAAGGAGATTTTCCTTAGCCAAGGAAAAGGTGTGTTCAAGATCTTGAAGAGGTTTGAGATGTTGGACTATAGCTATACCAATGGCATCAAACTTGTTAAATTTGAGAACCATATATATACATGAGAATATGAGAGCTATTGGAAAGGAATTATCCAGTGGAATAATTAAGATCAATATACAATGAGCAAAGAATTCATGACATAAATTTCAGATAAATCGGACAAGAATTGCTCAGATAATCACAACATTAATATTCATTAATTAATCAATAATACAATCATTATACAAAAATAGAATTCAAATACTATGGATGGGATTCAAATGTACTAGATCAAGCTGAATTTTTAGCTAACTCAATGTGGAAAAATCACAGCTAGCGCTCACTAGTTTAACTCTGGATGTCTAAAAATCAGTCTACAATCAATTAACTGATACGGTAGGTGGAAATAGGTGCCAAACTCCTTGCATGCATGTAAAACTGGTGCTAGGATAAATGATACTGATATAATTGATTGTAATTGGAGGACAACTCAGCATAATTTCTTACCTACCACAACCAACTAAAGGAGGTTGTTGGTGGCACTTAGAGTGGGCTCCTATAATGTAGGAATTGGTCCCAAAGGCACATAAACGCATGCATGCACATGCAGTAAGTGGTAGATAACCTATAGGTGTGTCCCCCATACTATAGTACAATGATAATAACTTACTAAGTTAGGTAAAATGACCAAATATACTATATTGGACAAAGAAGGATTAATTAATCCTAACACCTTGTTGTTGGCACAACAGATCCCATTTTAACTTATAAAATGGGAAACCCATTTACTCATCATTAAGGTAATCTCTAAAGTTATTATCTAACTTATGAGATATTATTCATTGTTTCCTTTCCATTTCATGTTTTGGTTTGAATAAAATTTTCTTCAAAGCCTTGTTTTTTTTGGGTTTGTGGATTGCGAAAAATAGTCTTTTCTTTTAAATGTATTAATTCCGCAATCCACAAAGCGGATAGCGGAAGTCCCTTTTTTTGGACATTTTGAAGTTTGGTTTCCCGCAACCTGCAATCCGCAATACAGATTGTGTATGTTGTAATCCTTTTATTTTTTCATTTTCACCTTTCTGCAATCTGTAACTCACAATGCGGATTGTGGATGCCGGAAATCTTTTCACAATAAAAATTTATTTCATCAGTTCCACAATTCAACAACCCACAATGCAGATTGCAGAAATAAGAAACCCAAAATATAATAAAATCGTAAATCACACTTTTGTGATCCCGCAACCCGCAATGTGAATTGCGGATTGCGGGAACAATAAAGTAATTTTTTGTTAGAAAATTTCACTCCGCAATCCTGCAACCCGCAATGTAGATTGTGGATTACGAAATCAAAAAATAAAATGATCGAAATATTACTTCCGCAATTCCCTTTCCTCTTTAATTTCAACTGTTGATATTTTTGAAATCTACGATTCAGATTCATTTCTCCGTTGAATTAGTTGTTTAAATATTTTGAATTTTCACTGTTATTTTACCATTTCCAAATTGCGAATTCTACCTCTGTGAAATATTTTTTACTAAATTTTTTTATTTATCTCTCTAGCAAATTGTTGGTAAGTTCTTCAAATATCTTGCCCTCCATTGGTCCAATTTCAGTAATATTCGAGTTAAAATTAATTATTTTTCTTCATTTTTGTCAGAATTTACCCCGTTTCCTATTAGCCATGTCGAGAAATACCAGATATAAAATATCCCTTAACGAGCAAAAGAAAAAAGAACCAAACTCTAGCATTTTCTCAGATACAAATGGATGAGGGTATGAAACCTATCACTTAGACTGGTCCATAATTTACTCAATTTTTGATAATGGTTATTTTTCAGGCATTCAACATGACCAAACGGCTTTCATAAACATCAGCAAGTCCCAAATCCATGCCATAGTATCCGGGCCCGTTCTTATGCCTTATACCGACACTATGAAATAGATAATTGACCATGAAAACCCTCAAGACTGCTCATTCAATGACCAAACAAAGACCCAGTTGGCTTCTTTTGGTTGAGAAGGTTTTGCTAGGCATTATACCCTTAGGCCACCCCAACAATTGCTTCACAAGTAATTTCTTGAAACTTTTGCGATCCATTATAGCTTCGAAGAAATGATTAAGTCCTGGATGGATGACCTTGCTACCTTCTTACCTGAACCCAACAAACTATATCCTATCTCCTGGTTTAGGGAACTTTTCTCTTTTTTAGCAGCAATGTTATGCACGTTGTATGGAATGCCCAATTGTACAGTTTTTAAAGTAGAATGGGTGCCTCTTGCTCATTATATCCTCACGATAGGGGAATCATTTAATTGGGCTCAAATCCCGTCGGTTGTGTTGAAATAAGATATTGAGAAGCACCAAAAGACTCCAGCATCCAGAAATCCTACTTTTTATCTTTCTTCCTATGTGATGGATGCGTTATGTGCAACGTTTCCTTACTGAGACATGGGATGGAATTGGACGAGGGCTGGACCCCCAATTCATATAATTTATTACTCAACATTATGGTAGGACAATTTCATTCCTTTTATCTATGACATTTGTGATCATTTCATAGGTTCTATCTATCAAAAAATATTTAAGGAAGATTCTCCCACATTCTCAGCCATATCCAAAGCATTGATCTCCACCATGGGAGACTAATATGTTGGTGAATATTTTTCATATATCAGGATTTGGGGTAGTAACACTGTTCATCTATTTCCCATAATTGTGCATGACATAATAGTTCTGGAAGAAATATCTTTCCAGACAGTTATTGATGGAGTGTTTCCAAAACTCACTAGAGCCAAAAGGAAAGGGTGGCCAAATACCCCCTTAGCCTTGGACCTCTAGTAATACAGAACTCCACCCATGCAAGTATTCTTGGCAAGAAAATTATTACCTTGGAGCTTGGAGAAGCCCCCAAAAGGATGCATGATCCGAAGTATTTCTTGGCAAACCACTTTACCCAAGAACACATGAAGAAAACATACGCTCACCAAGGGGACCCTGATGATTCTATCTATCAACGGGACAATGCTTTCTCAGAGGTTTTGAGCAGCTTCTCTTCTCCTAATGAGAAAAAATTATTTTCTATTACCCGCGGGAGATGAAAACAAAGGTACAACATTATATAAAACTTGAATTGGCATTAGAAGAGAAGGCACAAAAGTAATTGATTGAAAATGAAGCACAAAAATCACAAGCCAACACCTCTTCTATGACAAATGATCAAGCAGACAACCATGTAAATAATATAATTGAGCACCCCCCACAACCTCAACCTTCATCCACTCTTTATGCCCTAATGATATCAGTTGAAATGAAGAAGAGTTTAGAACTAATCGACTCAGTGGTTGAGGCACATGCTTCGGCTACTACCCCTCCACCAAAGAAGCAAAGAGTTGAAGAGCCAATACCACAATTCAATCCACCCCATAGGTAAACTTGTTTTAGATTAAGGACAATGATCTTGAATAAGAAACTCATCCAATCAGTTTCTCATGCCCAGTCACTATCCCTGTTACTTTACTTGTAATGGTCTCTGTGACCCAACCACCTATCGATCCACTTGAGGGTGTAGTGGATAATGATTCTTTCTTCGATATCCATCTCCTGGAGATCATCACTAATTCCACTAAGGAGACTTATTTTCCTTTATCCCTTTCAACCTCTAATCCTTTGATCACCTTGTCCAGAGTTGTATTTTCATCCTCAATAGTAACTGAGCATCCTGCTGCTCCCATCCATCCCACATCTATGCAGACAATCCAAGCACAATTTTCTCCAGTATCTCTACATCCTGTTGATATTCCTACTATTTCCACCTCTACAGATACTATTGCTCCTATTTCTATTTCCATTCCTTCACCCTCGGTTTCTCATCCCCACATATCATCCATTTCAACCCCCAAGGTGAAAATTCCCATGACAACCCCTATTGTTTCCCATCTCGTGTCTTTAGTCACAGTATCTAAAGTGTCAACTCCCACAGTAGAAGACACAACATATTTTGTAGATGATGATGTGGTTTCCCTTGGAGAATATTTTTGGAGCAGAACATAGAAAGTTGTGGTGAAGAAAGGCACTAAGAGAGTTAGAGAAGGAACACTCATGTAGGGCTCTGTACCAAACCAGATCATATGGAAGAGAGATTCAACATATGTCAAAAAAGAAGCTTTGGAAACATAAGCTTCCATGGGAGCCTTTGCAGGAACCAACTATGACTCAGTTGCCTCTCTCAACAAGGAAATTGAGGCAAAAGAACAAGAGCTTCAAAGGTTTAAACAAGATAAATGTCAGGCTAATGAGCACCATCAAAATGAGTTGCGAAATTTGAAGAATAATTATGAGGACCAACTCAAGCACCTGCAATAGCAGAATGATCTTCTCAAACAAAAGCTAGAAGAAGCACAAGGGATTAGTGTGAAAAATGTTGAAAAGATCACAGCCATCAAATAATTGTTGGAGGATTTTCAGTTCATATATGTTGCTTCCTCGTTTTCCAAATTTACAAAGGAAGAATTCAAGAACTAGCCTCCCAAGATCCAGGATGACCTCAAAAAAGTAATGGTTGGACTGTTTGAAGGATTAAATGAAATTGAAGACACTTAAAATGCCTTTGAACGTCGAGTCTGACCTCCTTTATTATCATAATCAAAGGAGGAAGGAAGTAACCAAAGCTTATGATGTTCTGGTGGATTGGAAGAGGTATATTAAGGATAAACTTGAAGATGTGCAAATACTAGACAAGATCAAGCTGAGGAGAATCAAAATTTCATTGGAACCCTGGGAGAGTGTATGTGAATCGGTTGAGTCAACCATTTAGGAATGACAGAGATCCTACAAGAAAAGACAGTTCTCATTAGAGAACCTGTTAATTTTTATGGACTTACCACTTATGGATCCAATTGAAGATGCTCTGCCTCCTAAGATCAAGCCGGAGAAAGTTGAAAGGGAGTTCTCGAAGACTAAAGAGTAGATTGAGAAACTCTATCATATTCAGGTGGCAGAAATCAAGTAATGGATAGAGTCACCCCTAACTTCGCAAATAAGGATCACTATCTTTCTTCGAGAATGGGAGAAAGAAAAGAAGAGGGAGATCATTTCGCTTGTCTGCAAGGCTCAGTTGCAACTAGAGTGTGCTCAATATAAGGACATAACGAATTTACTAGATGTATTTTCCAAGTGCCAATCTGCCCTTGGAAAATCATTAAACAATATTTTATGATCCCTACCTCTGTGGCAGATTTATTTCTTTGTAATATTTGTAATTATTATTTAAGGAAATAGATATCTCATGTAAGGGGATTGATGAAGGACGATAGAAGAAGAAACCACAAGGGAAAGACTGGAGATACTCTGTATTTTGAAGAACTGTATTTTTTTGCATTTTGAATAAATTCAATTAGTTTATTTCTTCCATCTCTTGGTTTATTCATTAAAATTCTTTGATGAATCTTGGTTATTCTTTTATATTTCAGACATTTTTATTATACATTGCATCATTATTGGACACACTAATCTCTGTTTTGATTTGTCAATTTTTTTCCTGGGAAAAAAAGCGTAATTTTATTCCATCAGGTGTGAACAAAATTACATTATGTATATGCACATCCAATGTGCATTGCTAAGAGAAAACTATACTATTTCCAAGACATATTTTGTTCATACTGTAGCTCTATTTTATGGAGCTATTACAATAGAGATTTTCGTTAAATCAAAATCTGTTGTAAAGGAGCATATATAGTCACTTGGCTTGTCATCCTGATAATTAATTGATATATATATATATATATATATATATNCATTCTATAAATGGTCGATGATAGTATTCAAATGCAGACCAATCCTAGAATTCCTTTACCTTCCAAATTCCTAGAGCTAGTTGTAGACCCTCCTTCGAGGATTTGTCTGCCTCTTTGTTGCTTTCTTGGTAAACACGACGGCATGAGAAAGTATCAAATGTGTTCTGAACCTCGTGAATGGACAAAATGATGTTTTCTAATATTAGCTTCCTGCATTGTTGAGTCCCTTTTATCCAGTTTATAACATTTAGTGAGTCACCAAAAATGTTAATTTTTCGGAAACCGTTTTTGGCTGCAAAAATTAGAAGAAGCTTTAGGCTCAGAAGTTCAACATAGTTGTTACTTCCCTCTCCCAACCCCAGAGTAAGTTCAAAATAGTGAAAATATTAAAGGAAAAGAAGGGCCCCTCCCCCATATAAGTTGTTTTGGGATGCACCATCGAAAACCCCCCATGGATTAGTCCTATCAATTTCAACTTATAGAGTCTCCCTTTATTTTGTTGCTCTAATATGTTGAGGGAAATATGTTAGTGGATAAATATACTCAAGCGGAATCAAGCCAGATCTCCCTAGTCCAAGTGGATCTAGAAAAAATCAAGTACATAATACAACCTACTTTCCTAGATCAAATAGAAATGCAAGTTGACAGATAGATCACCTACTTGAGGTATGCGAATCCTCTTCTCTCTTTGTTGATCCAAGCTCCAAATCCTTCAGGTCTTGAGCTGCAAAGCCCTGTAGGGAAAGTGGAAACAAGCAACAGTACATGCGTATCCAAACATGAATTGATCCAAGCTAACAGTTAATGAAGACATATCTAAACATTATCAACACATCGTTGTTTATGGAAAGAGATTTGTATTATTGTAATCAAGGATATACATAGAATTGCATAGGAAAGAACATCAAAACCTAGCCTTAACGCTTCAATCTTCCATCCAACAATCCAAGCCAAACCTCCAAAATAAGATAGTAAGCCTCCCAAAGGATGATAAGGGTCCCCTAGAAATTACACCAGCATAAGAGTACCATGGTCCTTCCCCCTTTCACCATGGAGAGAGGGTTCAATTTATAAGGCTAAAGGGATAGAGTAGGTTGAGGATTAGGAGAAGGGATCTAAGGGATATTCCCCATAGGTTAGGGAATCGAATTCCACCTCACCTAGAAAGTAGTGATGATCCTCCACCTCATACACCTTCGAGAAGGGCCTCGAAGCCTCATTTTTTTTCGTCAAAACACCCATGGTGCACTTAGTAGTAGGAGATTGAGCATCGATGCACCTTGCATGAGGAGAAAGAGTTCCATTGGCGCCCTTTGCATGAAGGGAAAGAGTGTCGACGCACCTTTCAATAGGAGTATGAGCACCAACCCTCCTAGAGGAGGAAAAAGAGCTAGGAGAAACTTCAAACTCAATGCACCTTAGCTAAGGAAACTTTAGGGATTAGGCATAAGGTTGACACATGGATCAAGAGGACAAGATTTAAGTGTACCAAAAGTAGTTAGAATGCCACATGAAAGTGTTGCAGTAATCTTTGGCGTACAGGAATTTTCCGAAAAAAATGTAGTTATTCCTTGCCAACCAGATCCCCCAAATTAATGACCAACAGAGGCAAGGCTTGCACATATTTGAGGTGTGCCACATAATTCTAATTTTCCAAATCTTTAGACGCCGAGTTCTCCTCCCAAATGCAAAGGATACCGGTTTTTTGTGTGCACTCTTCCCACACCTCTCTAATGTAAGGCCAATTTAAAAATATATGTGTGACCAATTCTTCCTCGGACTTACAAAGAAAACACCACCCAGGTCCATGTTTGTTCCTTTTTTGAAGGTTGTCCCACGTTAGGACCTTATTTTCCAAGGTGTTCCACATAAACAAGCAATTTTTGGGTGGGCTCTTGGCCTTCCACAGTTTTTTCCACCACCAAAACGACTCCCTGTTGTTCACATCTGCACTTAGATAGATATATCCAACTTTCAGAGAGTATATGACAAGTGGGTCACCTTCCCACAAGAGTTCATATTACCTGTCCCTTAGAATAATTTGTGCTCTGTTGAGTTCCTAAAATAGAAGACACAATGTTTCTTGGTCCAGTTCTGGGATTCCTAAAGTATTCACCTGTCTCCAAGATTGTACCCAGGCCCTTTCCTATAACAGACTTACCAGTTGTGACAGAAAAATTATACCCCTCTCCCTCAAGGCTACCACCGTTTGTTCAGGAAGGAGATGTCAATGTGCACTCCCAATCTAGGGGTATTCCCTAAATATGAGCCTCCTCTCATATCCAGTGTTCCAAGCAAAATTTTATTCAATCACTGGGAATAAATTTACCAATGCCTTCTAGATCATTGAGCCATCCACATGTGATTTTCCGGGAGATCGCACCCAATCTTCAACAGACTTCGGATCTAGATATTTCTGTGTTACCAGTTGAGTCCAAATACTTTCTCTCTTCAATAATATCCACCCCACTTTAGCTTCTAGATCTTTGGAAAATAAGAAAATGTTATTCATCCCCTAGCCACCCAGCACTTTAGGACTTGCTATTCTTTCCCACCTCACCCAGGGATAAATTAAAATTCGCTTCTTTCCCACACCACAGAAAATAGAAATAGAGCTTCCTAGAAGCCTCCAGAGTTCCCTTTGGAATCCAAGATAGGGACATCCAATAAACTGGGGTTTCATCCAATACTGATTTCACCAATACCAACCGACCTTCTCTCGAGAGCCATTTGTGGCTCCAAACCTTTAATATTTTTTCCATCTTATTGAGAATCCATTTCCAATCCTGCTTCCTGTAATCATTAGGTTTTAGTGTAAACCCAAGGCATTTCAGCCCTAAATACACCTCTAAAAGATTGAAGGGGAATACTCTTACAAAGGCCTATAATTCATCTGCCCTCAAAAAATTTGTAGAAAGTGTGGACTTCCCAGTATTTATTTCCATCCTCGTAGCTTTTGAGAAAATATTTACTATCCCCCAAAGAGTTTCAACATCCCTTACCGAACTAGTGTAGAAAATTAGGACATCATCTACAAAAGAATATGTGTAATGAAGAGATTTGGAGCTACCTGAATTCCCTTTGAAATTCTTTGTCTTTTGGCTTCCCTTAAAGCCCTGCTCAATCCTTTCGCTACCAAAAGGAAAAGTAAGGGGGAAAGCAGGAACCCTTGTCTAATACCTCTCTCATATTGAAAGAAGTTTTGATTTGTCATTACTTAGTTACTGTGTTAATTATGTATTAAACAAATGTCTTTATTTGATTCATATTGTTGCAACTAATAAACGATTACTAATAATAAATGTTCTTTTTTCAATTGGCATTTCTTTGTTAGAACAATGCTATGCTTAAAAACTTTGGATAAAATAATTTAACTGTGATTGATTTGGTTTATTTAAATTTGACAAGAATGAATCTGGTTTATATGTTTATAAATTGGATTAATTGCTAATCTAATTTTTCTACCTCATATTATCATTTTTCATAAGCTTTAGTATTAAATCAGTTCACTGTCACTACATACCCTTCATATCTTCCACGGAGGAAGAGGATATCCATTTGGATTTGTTTACATTGTTCTAGTGGAGGCTGTATATACGTAGGAGTTAGCTATACCAAACAGTCTGGGGATAGGACCATCCTTGCGTAGGATTGTTTGACTCTTTTCAGACTGGGTTTTCTCCTCCTGTTGAATGCCTTGTATTTTTTCCAGCAATTATAATCTGGTCCATCAACAAATGGCACTAGAAAGAAGGCCATGATTAACCATTCCTAAACAAAGCACTAGCAAACCTCCTCCACCTAGATCGCTAGTTGTTACAAGAAGCTAAGCCCAAGCATCTACATCAGTAGTACAACCAATAGAGAAACAAACCACGGTCCCTTCTACCCTTGTCTTAGAACAAGTAAACAAAAGACCTAAGATCATCTTTATCTCACCAACTAGAGGGAATTTGACTCTCGAACAACTAAGGAAAATCACTCAGGAGATCGCTTCCAGGGTAGACCAGAAGGATGAGGTAACTCGAAACCTCAAAAACGCCTTATCCCAACCTCTTTCCACTGATAATTCACCCATTAGTACCAACAAACAAAACATATCTAGACAAGAATTACTCTTATAATTACAAACCAACCCATTGTTCAAAGAGACAGATCATCTTCAAGACAGTATGCAACCAAACATATAATCTAGTGGGCCACCACCTACACCTCCTATCTCATCTTCATCACCATCTGAGGAATATTCATACAATAAAACATCCTCAAGCCCTTCTTCTTTAGAAGAAAGACCAATGGAAAAACAAATAAACAAACCCTGGCTAGATCATGATGCAGTTTTCATTCCTGGACAACAACATAAGCTACCTAAAAATCCAGAGAAATGGATCCCCAAGTTTAATCATGCTGAAAGATTTCATGTTGAAGATCACATCAAGACTTTCATGAAATTCATTAGATTGAGGACTGTGGTACATGAAAACGTAGTATGTAGGTTGTTCCCCTATTCTTTTGAAGTACATGATTCCACGTGGTATTTTTCCTTAAGGTCTGGATCGATTAATTCCTGGAATGAATTTGAGAAGTTGTTTGTCCAAAATTTTGGAGATGACAACACTCCTAAAGATATGGTTATGGATCTGTCCTCTCTGAGGATAAAAGGAAAGGAGAGGGTTAATGACTTCAATCATAGGTTCTCTTGTTTAAAGAATATAATCCATGCTAATGTTCTTCCAATAGAAGAATTATTGGTGGCTTACTACATCAAGGGTCTTCATAATCCTATTTCTATGTGGGTTAAAAGAGCACACAAAACCAACCTGCAGAAAACTTTTGCTGAAGCCATCCTGTTAGAGAAGGATATGTTATGTTTAAAAGATAATCCATATGTTCAAACAGATCAACCTTCTACATCACACAAAAGGCAGGAAAACTTCCTTAAACCCACAACACAAAATAAAGACCCTTTCGAAATGGACAACATGAAAAAAATATTACAAAAAAAATTCTAATCATGGTGGATTTAAAAAGAATCAACACTGAGAATTAGTCCAATAATAGAGGTTTGGTAAGGCCACCTTTTAGGATACCTTACCAACCCCCTCAAAAGAAACCTCCCAAAAATTCTAACGAAACATTAACTTCTGAAGAGATTTATTCGATTTCGAGGCCCTGACAATTGGATCTCAAACTGTTCCTGGTGACACTAGGGACAATTCTAAAGAAAATAAAGATTCTCAACCTCCTGGTGAAGAACAATATTAGCATCTTAATACCATAAACTGATTTTTTGAATTACCTATGGATGAAGAGGAAGATGAATATGAAGCTATATTCAATGTTCAACACTCTTATAACTCCAGGACTAAAGGTCAAACATCACTGGAAACCCCACCTTCAACATCTACTTCCAATACAGGTAAAACAACTTCCCAAAAGGAAACAACCATCCCCAAGATTGAATATAATTTGATTGATTATCTGAAAAGGGCTAAGGATAACATATCCTTGTTTGAACTTATGAAGATACCCTCTATAAGGAGATAATCTACCCAAAAGTATGATTTTAAACAAATCTAGGGAAGTTCATAATAATAACAACATAGAAACTTATTCTAAACCAGATAGTTAGAAGCCAAGTGGGAAAAGGACTCCCCATTTCTTACTTGCCTTTTAAATATTCAATAGAAATGTAGATAATTGTATGATAGACTCAGGTGCTTCATTAAATGTTATGCCATTTTCTGTGTGTAAGAAACTCAATGCATATTGGGAACCCTACCCTACCCAGATTGTTCAACTTGATAGATCAAGAGTTAGGGTGGTAGGGGAATTAATGAATGTCCTTTTAATATGTTAATCTGAGGATCCATTATACCATTGACATTGTTATTGTTGATATTCCCAAAGCATATGGAATGTGGTTGAGCAGAGACTGGTAAAAAAGAATCAAAGGTTATTTTTCCACTAATTGGTCCCATTTATGGCTCCCTTATAATGGAAAACCCAACCAAATCAAGATTGTAAGAGAACCATATATAAAACATATAGTCATTGATCTTAATGATCCTAGTGAGCTTGTTGTTTACTTCAGCTCATGTATAGAACATTATACATTTGACATTTTTTCTAGGAATTTGCCTGCTAATTCTTCCCTTGTTGAGGATGTTGGAATTTTATCTGAAATCAATAATTATATTGTTGTTCCATTTGTTGGTTCTTTTGTTTAAAATGTATATAATGTGAATACCAATTTTAGGATAGATTTTTGTTCATGGAATTTATTCTTTGATGGATCTAAATCAAAAGATGGAGCTGGATAAGGCTCTGTATTGATAGATCCTAAATGCACCAAAATAATGATTGCCTACAAATTGGAGTTTGAGTGTACTAATAACATTGCTGAGTATGAAGCTCTTGTATAGGGACTAAGGAAAGTAGTTGATTTAGGAGCTCATGTTATAGAGTGCTATGGATATTATGAGATTATTGCAAATCAGTTAAGAAACAAGATCCATTGTATATCACCACGCTTGATTAATTATTAAAAACTTGTTAGGGACGAGACTAGTTATTTTAAAGCTTTTAACATTAAGTTTGTCCCTAGATCCCAAAATTTCGATGCAAAATTTTTAGCTAATACTGCATCTAAGCTCATTCCCCCTCAAGGTGTGTCCCGTGATACGTTCTCAATAGAGATAATATATAGACCTTCTATTCCTGACAATGTTACCAAGTGGAAGGTATTTGATGATGATCAACAAATCCTTGAATTTTTGACATCCCAAGATACTTTTAAAGACATAGCTATTGATGAGGTTGATCATGACAAGTCCTTATCTGACCCCAACTTCCCTTCCAATATTATCCCTAAGTCGGTAATTAATTTGGAAAAGTACTATGACTTGCAAGAAAAATTCAAGAATAAAACCAACTGTAAGACACAGTTCTTCCCTAAATTCTAAGACTTTCAATTTGGGAAATGAGCATAACCCTCGATTGATCAATATAGCGATTAGTTGTTCACTTGAATAAGAAAAGTCTTTGATTAAACTCTTCAAGGAGTTTAAGGATGTGTTTGCTTGGACATATGATGACCTTATGACCTTTGACACCAAAATCATGGAGTCACAACATTCCTATGAAGTCTACTGTCAAACCTTATCAACAAAAGTTGAGAAAAATGCACCCTAGTATTGAGCAATGTGTGAAGAAAGAGCTTGAGAAATTGTTGAAAGATAGAATTATATTTCTAGTGAGACATACACAGTGGATTTCAAACTTAGTTCTCGCGTGTAAAAAGAATGGGGAAATAATATTGTGTGTGGTATTTTGGAATCTCAATAGAGCATCTCAAAAGGATACTTACCCTATTCCTTCAATGGATCAGATATTGCATAAAATTGCAGGTGTTGAAATTTTTTCCCTGTTATATGGTTTCTAGGTTACAATCAGGTTTTGGTTACCCCCTCTAATCAACTTAAAATTGCTTTCAGAACACCTTGGGTAAATTTTGCTTACAGAAGAATGCCCTTCAGATTGATTAATGCAGGTTCTAATTTCCAAAGAGTTATGGATATATATTTTAGAGGATTAATGCACAAATCTGTAGTAGTCTATCTTGATAATATAAAAATTTATTCTAAAAAGAGGCATGATCATCTGTTTTCTCTTTGACAGGTTTTTGAAATATGCAGTAAGTACGGTATCTCGCCGAACCCGAAGAAGTTTGTTTTTGCGATAAAAGAAGGTAAGCTTTTGGGATTCATTGTATCAAAATATGGAATGATTATCAATCCCGAAAGAATAGACATGATTGCAAAAATTGGGATTCCCAATTCAAAGAGAGACATGCAGTCCTTCCTAGGTAAGACTAATTTTGTATGAAGGTTTGTACCCAATTTTGATTAGATTGTTAGACCATTACAAGATTTAATAAAAAATATGTTTAGTTTAAATGGTAAGACATTCAAAATGATGCTTTTGTTAAGTTCAGGAAAGTGATTGTAGATTCTCCTGCATTGATGTCCACATATTTTGAAAAAGATTTAATTTTGTATACTTTTGCCACATAATTTTCTTGTGCTTTTGTTTTGACGCAGAAACAAGCAGAGGACGTTGAAATTCCCATTTCATTCATGAGTTCCACATTTAAAGGAGCTAAATTAAATTACTCATAGATTGATAAACATGCTTATACAATTTGTAAGTCTGTGAAATATTTCAGACCTTATTTACTAAAATCTAGAACGAAGGTAATTGTCCCTTATGCAACCATAAGGAATGTCTTGATCTAGAAAGAGCTTGGAGAGAAGCATGCCCATTGGATGAATGCGCTTCAAGAATACGACTTGGAGATCAAGTGTGCCAAAATTGTCAAAGGACAAGGCTTGTGCTTGTTAGCTTCCAAATCTAATGATCTAGAGCATGAACAACAATGGAAACAAGAGGAAGATATATCTATAGATACTATTAATGTTATTTCTGGTCCAAAGTATGAATGGTATGATGATATTAGGTTTTATCTTAATCATGGGTATGATCCTCAAACCTTAAACTTCAAGAAGCGCAGATCTTTAATATTAAAAAAAACACCTTATCAGTTTATTGATAATGTGCTTTTGAGAAGAAACTATGATGTTGTTTTCCTCATATACGTCTTGTTTGAATTACATGCAAGGCCTGTAGGAGGACACTATTCAAGAGAAACAACAACCCACAATATCATGAGAGATGGCTATTATTGGCCAACTTTGTTTAAATATGCATATTCTTTTGTTCGAAAATGCGAAGTCTTCCAGAGATGTGCTGGTAAGGTCAGGAAATTTGCATTTCCCCTCCATCATGTCACTACCCAGTTTCCCTTTCAGCATCCTTGCAGCATGGATATATCCTTACTGCAACAGACTATTTCACTAGGTGGGAAGAAGCAATTCCCCTTAGGATTGCAAATACTAACTCAGTAATATCTTTTCTGGAGAGTAACATTGTCACTAGGTTGGGAATTCCAAAATATTTGGTTTTCAATAATGCATCTTATTTTTCTTCTATTGATATCACTCATTATTCCCTTGAAAAGGGGATTAAAATTAAATACTCTGCAAATTATTACACACAAGGAAATGGACTAGCAGAGTCTTCGAACAAAAAATTGATCAATATCCTAAAGAAGACTATAGCCACTCATCACAAGAATCGAGACACCAAAATTTTTAATGCTCTTTGGGAAGACAGAGTAACTCCTAAAGCTTCCATCGGGAACTCTTCTTACTACCTCGTTTATGGAAAATAAACTATTGTACCATCAAACCTCTTACTTCCCTCGTTGCAGTTGGATCAATCCTTTTTACAGGACGATGCTCCCCCTCTTTAAAATAGAATTGATACATTACTTAAACTAGAAGAGGAAAGAGAGAAGTCCAAAACAAACTCTACCAACATCAACAATTAATCAAAAGATGGTTTGATGTAAAATCTTCTATTGATTGTGATTTTTCAGGTTGGGGAGTTGGTCTTGAAATGGGACAAACCTCACAAGGACAAAAATGAATATACTAAATTCCAACGATTGTGACTAGGGAGATTGATCTATTTGTTCTACCTCATATTATCATCTTTCATAAGATTTAGTATTAAATCAGTTCACTGTCATTACATGCCCTTCATATCTTACACGTAGGAATAGGAGATCCATTTGGATATTTTTACATTGTGCAAGTGGAGGCCTTATATCCATAGTGGTTAGCTATACCAAACAGTCTGGGGATAGGACCATCCTTGCGTAGGATTGTTTGAATCTTTTCATACTGGGATTTCTCCTCATGTTGATTTCCTTGTAGTTTTTCTAGCAGTTACAATCTGAGGCATCAACGCACCCCTTTCCTCTTAATCCTAACTTTGGACAACATGGGTGTTGGAAACTGAGCCATAAGTCACCCATACAATATAAATGAAATAAAATGTAGCTTAATAAAATAAGGAAAATGAGGAAACCTTATGGGAACCCCCCCCACCCCCTCAAGATAAGCAGGTAATCAGGAAACAAGCTTCCATACTTAAGAGAAAATGTTTCTATTTGAGGAAAAACTTGTGAAAAACTTGTTGCAATCTACAACTCTGTGGAGAATCCATGTAGAATCATGGTTATTTTTTGCATCAACATCCTGGGACTGTGCATGTGAACCTATCCAAACTAAATGATTATGTTTGGAGTAATTTTCCTCTTTGGAAGAAGAGGAATATGCTCAACTGAATCGGGAACATAGACATCTGTAAGATGAAAATTGGACCCATGTAGAGCAACTAAGATCGACTTATGAGATAGAAAAACTGCTTGAGAATTCAAACCATGTGAGGTAAACCTAAGCAACGTATATGCTATAGCCTTGAACATCAAACCATGTGAGGTAAAATCAACTCAAGGTGTTATGAGTGAGTGTCCAGGCGAATGCAGGATGTTTCCATCTTTACTAGCATTGTGAGGAGATGAGCATGTGATCAAGTAGGAAGGTAGAGAATTACTGAGACCATGCATAGCAAATGCTTGAGCTCCATAATCTAATATAGGTTCTAAAATATCTAATGATTCACAAAATTTAATATCAACAAACTTATGAGAGAAAACTAGCATTGAATCCCCAACAACAAATTTGAAGGAGACTTAAGGTGCTTCATTTTTCACACTAAAATTGATGAGAACGACTACAAGAATGAATGGAGGATCTTGAAACTTAAAATTCAAACCAAATAAGGTCATATCATATCCAAGAGTGTGGAACAAAGGTTCCAAGTGATCCACTGAGATGGTAGATGCACAATTTTCTCCTTCTTCAACAAAACTCTGAGTATTGGTGCAAGCAATCATTTAGGAATTTGTTGGAAGCTCTCGATCAATGAGGGTGAATGGACCACTCCTAAAATATGATATTTCTTACAAAACATATAAAGTATCACTTTTCTGCACATCAACAACAAGATTGGAGAGAGAGAGAGGAATCAAATTGCTCTTTAGCTCCTCGAGCTTTCACTGAAAAACTTTGCACATAATTTAGAATAGAAGAATCACTGGAAAATGAATGAGCATAATGGAAGGAGATTTTTTTTCAACAACGAAGATTCGAATGTATTATTTTGGATCAACTATATGAGAATATTAGATATCAGATATCTCATAAAATTCTGGAGCAATAGGAGAATGATTCATTGCAAAGAGACTTTCAACAATTTGAATTGAATGAGTTGAAGATTATGCTTCTTCTTCATCTTGAAAAACTTCATTTGAGAGAATATAGGTTGAGTATTTTGAAGGGAGACCACATGAGGAGGTGTTGGATTTGCTCCAGCTATCATCTTCTTCTTTCTGCACACCAAAGGTTCTATCTATATTTCTCCATAGCTCGAATGGATACTCAACAAATTTCATGAGATAATGCATATCATGAGACATTACCATGCCCATACTTCCATATTCTCTATCCCATTCATTTATCCGGTCTTCTTCCTCTTCATAATATTCTTTACCGGCTCCAAAAGACACATCAAGGAGATCATGGATCTCAAGATATGCAACCATCTTCAATTTCCACTCAGCATAATTGAATGGTGATAGAGGAGGAACTGATCTTAAATCCATTTTGAAGTTTTACTTGCAAAAAATAACTGCAAAACAAACCAATTCGCAATCATATGTCAGTTCAAACCCTTTTAAATCGACATGTGCACTTTTTCAGAGTCCATCACACCTGAATAGACTTCTCTCGAAATAATCCAGAGGGAGCAATGCTATGATTCCAAGAATTATGTGGAAACTCAAATCCTTCTGGTGCAAGGCATGGAGGTTTTTACGGTTTGTTGCTAGCCTGAACAAGGATCTAATACCATGTTAAATGTCACATGCCCCAATTTACAAAAACAATTATATATTATTGAGGAACATTGTGTTAAATTTTATGCTAAGTTGTAATTGATGACCCAATGAGGTCAAGAATATTTAATGTAAATTCAGAATATTTTATTTAGAAATAAATAAATGAGGAGACAACGACTTAGGAGAGTTGTTAAAAGAGTGTTTACTGGTCAAATTGGTGTAGGAGACTGGGTGGAGAGCAAACTGACATGTGGCAGTATCCTCATACCACTTCCAACTGTTGCAGGTGGCAACCTCCCTATATTTGTGGTCATGATTCTCCAAGAAAGTGGAATCAGAGCAAGTGGCTCAATTAATGAAAACTGACCCAAAATACCTAGGCATCTCTATAAAATTTCCATTGAAGAGAGCTGAGGCTTCTCATTCTAGAGAAGTGATCATTTAGGGTGAATAAATTTACTTCAGAGAAATTCATTGGAGGGGAATCTGGAAAGCGTTTGAGGGGAAAACTACTGAGATTGATCTAGTTGCAGCTTTTAAGCTGAAGATCATACTGTTGAGATGTAACAAACATAAAATAAGATAATCATTAAATAATTATGTTAACTAAGTTAGGTTACGAAATGAGGCGTCTCCTCATTTCAAATGCCCAAGCCATTTTTAAGGCAGGGCCACCATTGTAACATATCATATCTTATCTTATCATTAATATATATATTTGCCTTATGGCTTATCTCATTTACCAAGTTTTCTAGTAATATTATTTGTATGAGCGAATAAATATTCGGCTCATTTGGTATTAGAGCCTCGTTGGCTAGATCCCGGCCTTTTGGCCATATTTTTGGCTTTTAGCCATAACCTAGAGTTTCCCTGAATTTTCAGGTTTCACATTATTTACACCTTGTGTAGATTTGGGTTTCTCAAAAAAATAGGACTTTGTCCTTAAAAAAAAGGGGGGGGTAAAAGTAACTCCCCCCCAAAAAAGAGAGTTAAAAAAAAGTGAAAAAAAGGTTTAAAAAAAAAAACTAAAAGAACGAGGGAAAAAAAGGGAAATAAAAAAAATGGTTAAAAAGGAAAAGTTAAGAAAAAAAAAGATAAAAGTAAAAGGAAAAAAAAAGAGAGAGGGTAAAAGTGAAACCACACCTGGTTTCTTAAAGTGGGCTTGATTTTTAATATAAAAGTGCATAATAATTATTAGTAAAGTGCAAGTGAGATTTGAGCAAGTGTGGGAAATATAACACTCATTCCTCCCAACCACCCAATCTACTCACATTTTACAAAACTTAAGGGAAATAAAAGATAAAAAAGGTGCATAATAATTGATACTAAAAAAACAAGTGAGATTGAACTTAGGTGGGGAAGTCAAAGGAAAACAAAATCGAAAAAAATCGAAGACCATCATCATCTAGTGTGGAAGAGATCAGAGATCATGGAATCTAGTTTGCGACTACAAATAGAGAAATTAGAAGCCAAGTTAAAGCGTTATCGAAGAGACAATAAAGAATTACGAGACACAAATACGAACTCGAAAGTAATCATTAAAATACATGAGATGCAAAAAGAGCTCAAGGAACAAAAAAAATTTGATCAGAAAAATCATATAGAAAAATTGTCTGCCCAAATTGAGAAATTAAAAAGCGAAAACGATTTTAATTAGAGATTGAAAAATCAAGATATAAAGAAAGAAAGAAATGATTATGAACGGAAATAAAAAGATTGAACAAAATCGTTAGCAACAAGGATGAAGAACTAACGCAGATACGACATAAATTAGAAAATCAAGAGTCAGTGATCGACCAGTATCGACAACAGATAAAATTTATTCAACAACAAAATGACGACTCTAAAAAGACTCATAAGTCATAGATCGCAAAAAGTAATAAAACACTATCCGACAATTCCAAAGAAATTTTCAGATTAAGGAATCATAACAAAACACTAGTCACAAAAATTAAGAAGTTGAAAAATAGTCGGAAGACAGAACAATCTATGGAAGACATTGAAGGGAAACTTCTAGACAAGCAGGAAGAAAATGATTGCATCAGAAGTCATAACAAAGATCTTAAGGAACAACTTAAGAAGTCTGAAGATGACAGAAAAGCGCAAGTAGAAGTGATTAATAAGTTTCAAAATGATTATGTGCAGTTGGAAAACAAGTTGGAAAAAATACAGAAGGAAACCTTAAAACCTCAAGGGACGAAAATACAACTTCCAACTCAAAATACAAAACTTGTAAAAGAAAATGACATTATGAAAATTCCCTATCGACACCCAAACCATAAAAAACGAAACTTTAAAAAGTGGGAAATGTCGAAGGATAATGATACTAATATGATCAAAGCTCCTAACGACAAATCAGTCGAAAATCCCAACAGTTAACAACAAATCAATTTAGGATGGATTGACCCATCCACATATCAAAAGTTATGCTCTACACTTAGAAGTTCGTATCGACATGTTTCTTCATCCATGACATCACAAAGAACGATGCGACAACATTATAAGGCTGTGAGGACAAAGCCTTTCTAAGAGAGTGGCAATGTAACAAACATAAAATAAGATAATCATTAAATAATTAGGTTAACTAAGTTAGGTTATGAAATGAGGTGTCTCCTCATTTCAAATGCCCAAACCATATTTGAGGCAAGGCCACCATTGTAACATATCATCCCTTATCTTATCATTAATATATATATTTTCCTTATGGCTTATCTCATTTACCAAGTTTTATGGTAATATTATTTGTATGAGCGAATAAATATTCGGCTAATGAGAGTAGATTGTTTTACTGAGGTATTTGAACCAGTCAGGTGACATAGGTTTCTACAGTTGCTTTCTCCACCCAGTTCTCAGCCAAGAAGACCAGGAATAGGCTCGGGGGTCCTGAGGAAGTGTTGTTTGAGCGCTCTCCAGGAGATTGGTAGGGAGGAACGACCTCCTTAAGTTGTTGTCGTCTTGTCCTCAACATGTTCTATTTTATTTTTACTGACTTAGTTAAGTAAATCCTAGTTTATCTATTACATGCATGTTAAATGTTTAGGGTTTAGAAATGAAAGGTAATTGTGAAATGTTAGATGTAGTAAAAAAAATTTAGATTATAGCAGAAATGGAATGAATATGTATTTACTGAAGTAGATACAAATTAAATTTCTAAGTTGTGTTTTTCCACACCTGATCTCAGGCCATACTCTAGCACAGTTAGATTGTTTTAAGTCAATGAAATACTTCTTGTAATGGAATGAGAATAGTAAATATGATTTTGCATCTATATGTAAATGGAAATAGACTTTATTTCAAAGTTTACAGATACAATGAAAAAGCAGTATTATGATTTGTTACACTTATTGTTTTACTTAAACTCACACAGGTATAAGAAAATGGTAAAAACATTGGTTCTATAGCTTTAGTAAACTGACAGGAACAAAATGAACATTACAACATTACAGTAAAATAAATAACTAACATTTGAAGAAGTATGTAAAAGATAATTGAAAAAAAAATAGCTTTTAATATTAATTTAACAAAACCAAAATAAGGATTCTTGATAATCCTTTTATCTTTACAAAGTAATAATATTTTACTAAGAATCGAGATTATTCAAGTACTATAAAATGAAAACTAAATACTATTTTATATACTAAAACTGGAATTAAAAACTATTGAAATAATTTCATTAACCTAAAGAGTTAATATCCTAAGAATAACTGTAAATCATTTTTATTTTCTATTATCCCATTTCCTATAAACAGAGGTAAGAATACTTTAAGCAGGAACAAAATTTCTTATACTGTAGGGTTTATATTATTCCGTTAACCAAGTTTTAGAAATTATTATTATCTTCTAAAAACAGAGCTCAAAATAATTTATATATTACAGAGTATTAATAAATAAAATGTATATGTTATATTAAACAAAATAAACCAAGAGTTATAACCTTGTGCGTTATAAAATCTCAAACCAGGTAAGGCTTACATCCTGAGAGGATTCGAGGGTCGAAACCCTTTCTACTAAGAAAACCATTTTACACAAAAGTCCTTTTTACTAAACTATAACTAGTTTACATTACGGACTGGAAGAGAAAAAAACCCATAAACTTCACATCTAGACTGTTTCACAGTCTTCCCTTTTAAACCAACTATACATAAGTATTTAATACTAACAGTAAATTACATTACTGACAGATTTGGGAAATCCCTTTTTACAGTTTCATCTTTTGAAACAAGATCGAATAGAACAAGCTAAAATAAACAAGACCGAAGTCTTTTAAAAACCCTGAGCACAAGAAGATTCTTATAATCTTAAAAACAAAAACATTTCATTATCAAGCCGCAAGGCTGAGTATTGGTGTAACCTAAGCTACATACACATCACGACTCAAGAGCCTGTGCTGCCCTGCGAGCACCGTGGGGGTTTCATTTAAAACTCAAGTAATAAACAAACTAAACATCATAACTAGCAGAGAGTCTAGAGCTAGGGTTCCAACTACTGGAAGTTTCATCCAATAACCATTTTTGCAAGAAGGGAGATGCCATGACGAGACCGAGGCTTACCCGGTTGAAAGCCACAAAGTTAACCAACACAAGAGAGACTTTCTTTTTAAATCTGAAGCTATGATTGTAACCTGCAAGTTCAATGCCAATTGTTAGGTAGAAATTTATTCTTTTTAATAAAAGCTTAACTAGAAAGTAATGAAAGGAATAAGTTCAGGGTAAAACTTTTACCTGCAAATAAGATGTTTGGAGCCGAGAAGGAACTTAAACCAGTTGAGTAAACCGCACCAAGAAGCAACCAAACCCTCGTGCCAACCCTGTGACAGAGGAAACGAGGATATTACACTAATATCCTCGATGCTGAAGCAATTCACGGGCAGAGACAGGATAACAACCAATTCCAGGTTTCGAGCTACTGACAGAGCTCAAAAACCACGCACATAATGTTTTATTAACTCACAGAAGAAACTGAAATGAAAACTATGAATCCCTTAACACACTTGCACAGTAATGCAACACTATATTGCATACAACGCAGCCAACAAACGAGGAAGGAGCAGGCCTCTCATGGCCGCGAAGAGCTCTCATCGTGTAGAGTAAACCCTCGAAGGAAAATGCAAGAACATAGGGTTTGTTTGTGTTTTAAGTCAACCTTTGCATCGTGGAGACTCATCCACGTGGTCCTCTAGAAATTTAATCAAGAGTGGGTCAGTTTCTATAGTCAATCCTGCACGTTCAACCATAAGCTTATCATTGCCAATAATTAAAACAATGCAAATGACTTAGTATAAGACTTATATCATTGCAATCGATTATTATAATGCCTCCTATCTTTACTCATAATGAAGGTTATGCATTCGACTATAGTATATCGTATTTTATATTGCTTCATGCAAAACTTGCCTTTGTTTATGTTAAACCATACTTTGGAGCTTTTATATATAAAACAAATAATGTTAATGCCATAGTTTCAACCACATCATAGTAGATGCTAGGTA
Organism: Pseudotsuga menziesii; assembly: GCA_001517045.1. Classification (NCBI taxonomy): domain Eukaryota; kingdom Viridiplantae; phylum Streptophyta; class Pinopsida; order Pinales; family Pinaceae; genus Pseudotsuga; species Pseudotsuga menziesii. The sequence continues at coordinate 63,653 of LPNX011143751.1, forward strand.
GAAAAACTACTTTAGAATACAAGTAATTTTTGGGTTATTGTAATATTATACATTAATTATATTATCACAATAACACGAGTAGTATGGTGATAACATAGAAATCAAAGTCTTAATCTTGATATCTAGCAGTGCATGAAGATAAGCATAATTGTATACATTCAACAATTTGATATTTTTCATAACTAGTGAAGAAGAGTTAAAGTGGAGTTGTGTAATTTATTGATAAACTTAACCTTTGAGAAATCATAGAAGTACATTCACACATAAAAGCTTAAATTGGAGTTTTAGTCTTGACAATAGCAATAAGAGCAGGTTACAATAAAAGTAATTATATTTGAAGATCATCAGCCCTATGCTCACAAAAAGAATCTATAATAGACTAGGTATCATAATCTTACGACAGAGAGAAACTTTAGAGGAATTTTTACTATCGTAAATGGCATTTACAATGTTAAAAATAAAAGTCATTATGGCATAAAATTAAATGTTGTCGTGAATCCAAAACCAATAAGGAATTTACTTTACATCTTTAGAGTCTTGCATCATAATTATCAATTTAATTACTAGCATCTTAACATGCTAAAGAAAAACTTCTCCCTATCATACAAAATAAAATTCTACTTGATCGTTCATTTACCTGCTGAACTTGTAAGAACCAGCAGTCCATCTGAGTTAGCAAAATGCTAAGTAAGCCCCAAATATCAAAGATAGTTTCTCACCTACTTGACAAAAAGGTAAATTATTAGTACAGCTAGCAGCAATCTAAATGCAAGTCATCTTTATTCAACTTTTAAAATTAAAAGTTGTATCAGTTAGATGTATTTGAAACTAATCATTACAAATTATTAAACTGTTTCATTTTCCGCTATTTGCTAGCAGTTACTAAACTGTGCATTCAAACATTTTATGTTACTTGAAATTTTTTAAATTTTTATGAAATTTTGGGGTTATGACATGTGGTATCGGAGCACAAGGTTCAAACACTAGGCCTTGATGAAGCTCAACTTGCTTATATGAAACAATGAATTTAAATCATTTTGCTGATGTTGTTTTCTTTTAATGTTATCAACAGAGAAATTTGTTTCTGAGTTTAACAACAGGTATGGAAAGACTGGAGGAATATGTGGAAGAGGAATCTCCTTATACTGAACAAGATAATTTACAAAGAAAACCTAGACAAGAAGACATAACCACTAATTCCTCAGAACTTTTACAAACAGTAAAAGAATTAAAATCTGAAATGGAATCTGTTAAAAAAGAAATGAGAGGATTATGAGGGCTCAGGAGGAGCTAAATCAGATACTAATAGAAATATTTCATACTGAGGGAAGGGGTAAAAGAGCTGATTCAGAATATATAAGTTACCAACATAAGTATAAAAAGAATAAACAGATTAAAAATAAAAGTAGCTCATCTTCCGAAGTATTTGGTGATCAATGTAATTCTCATTATACTAGTGATAGTAGTGAGGATAACCACCATACTAGAAAAAGAAAATATAAACCTTATGAAGAAATTTCTGGAGAGTTTAAGAATATCAAGCCGCCAAATTTTAATGGAGAAACTGAAAAGGAGGAGAAAGCAGAATCCTGGTTATCCAGGATGAAGAAGTACTTCCAGATTTATAACTATTCTAACCAATTAAAGGCTAGAATGGCTATTTATAATCTTTTAGGGAAAGTTGATATATGGTGGCAAGATTTAAAGAGAGTGAAAGGTATAAGAGAGAAGAACATAAATTGGAGCACATTCAAGAAGTACTTTAAAAAGAAATTTTTATCTGAACAGTACTACGAAGAAAGGGCTAAAGAATTCTATGAGCTAAAACTAGGTACAATGGCTATGAAAGATTTGAACAATAAGTTTTTAAGTCTGCTTAGGTATGTGCCATACCTTGTGGATGAAAAACCAAGGGTATAGCGGTTTCTCAGCTGTTTACCTTATCACATAAAGGATAGGATTGAGTATGACAATCCAAAAACCTTGGAAGAAGCTATGAGGAAAGCAAATTTCTGTTATGAACATAATCGGAAAAAGGAGAGTATTGCCAACTGGAAGGCCAAAAAGAATAATAATTATGATCAAAAGAAGAAAGAGTTTGTGCCTAATCGGAATTCTAAAAATAATAATTCCAGAAATTTTTCTAATAGGAATTTCCAGGGGAATAAGAATAATTCACAGAACAATCAGAATAATCAAAAGAGTAAAGAGTCTACTAATAATCATAGTAATTACACAAAGAATTTTGAACGAAAAGAACCCATAAATTGTTGGGAGTCCAATGGCCCACATTATGCTTCAGTCTATCCTAATAGAAAAAAGACTGTCAGTAATATCCATACAATACAGGAGGAGATGGCTGTTGGAGATTTAGCGAGGACTATGCCTAGGATCAATGCAGCTTTGGAAAATCAGCAAGCAGACTATCAAACTTCCATGGTGGAAGTAGAAGGTAAGATAAACCAAACACCCATAGGTATTTTCATTGATCCAGGAGCCAGTTTAAGTTATATTTCACCTAATTTGGTAGAAAAATGTAAGCTTCCTGTTGAAAAGTTTGTAAGTTCTTGGTTGGTTAATTTAGCTACTGGTGCAAAGAGGAAGGTAACTAGTTTTGTAAAGAATTGTGCAGTAACTATGAATCAATTTGAAACTTTTGTTAAGCTTAATGTACTACCTCTAGGTTCATACGACATACTAATCGGTATGGATTGGTTAGAGCAGTATAGGGTGATTTTTAATTTCTATGACAAAACCTTTACTTGTATAAATAATGATGGGAAACCAACAAGCGTAAAGGGAATCCCTAGGAAAACAACCATAAGGTAGATTTCTGCTTTGCAGCGTAAGAGAGTTGTTAGGAAAGGTTGTAAGGCTTATACAACAATGGTAACCAATGAGGAAAATTTAAACAACATAGATAAATTAAAATTTGAGGATATACCAGTTCTAAAGGATGATGCAGATGTGTTTCCAGAAGAAATTTCGAGACTGCCTCCGAAAAGGGAACTAGATTTTACCATTGAGCTGGTACCTGGTGCAGTACCTAGCTCAAAGGCCCCTTACGAATGAATATACTTGAACTTAATGAACTTAATTCATAATTAAAAGAACTTATTGACAAGAATTATATTCGACCTAGTGTGTCTCCCTGGGGGGCACCTGTCATCTTTGTTAAGAAAAAGGACGGGACTCTACGACTTTGCATAGATTATCGCCAATTAAATAAGATGACTATTAAAAATAGATACCCGTTACCTCGCATAGATGATCTATTTGATCAACTACGTGGAGCCACAGTATTCTCGAAAATTGATTTACGGTCTGGATATCACCAAGTTAGAATTAAAGATGAATACATCTTTAAAACAACTTTTAGGACTCGATATGGAAATTACAAGTTTGTCGTCATGCCATTCGGGCTTACTAACGCTCCAACTGTTTTTATGTGTTTAATGAATAATGTAATGCATAAATATCTGGATAAATTTGTGGTCATGTTTATCGACGACGTATTAATTTATTAAAAAACTGAAGAAGAACATAAGGAACATTTAAATATTGTTTTGCAAGAGTTGCGAGATCATCAACTCTTTGCAAAGTTTAGTAAATGCGACTTATTTAAAGATAAAATCCAGTACTTATGTCATGTGGTGACTAAGGAAGGAATTTCGGTGGATCCCGAAAAGATAAAGGCAATTGAATATTGGCCAGTTCCTAAAGCGTAACTGATGTCCGATCCTTCATGGGGATTACCGGTTATTATCGGAGGTTCATCGAAGGGTTTTCAAGAATCACAAATCCGATAACCTCTTTGCAGAAAAATGGAAAGAAATTTGATTGGAATCAGAAGTGCGAGGATAGTTTTAAAAAGTTAAAAACCTTATTAACCAGTGCACCTATTTTAAGAATAGCTGATCCAAATAAATATTTTACAGTATGTACTGATGCCTGCAATGACGGTTTAGGCGGAGTTTTGACTCAAGAAGGACATGTTATTGCTTATGAGTCTAGGAAATTGAAAATTCATGAAAAGAATTATGCAACCTATGACTTGGAATTAGCTGATGTCATACATGCTTTCAAGATGTGGCGTCACTATTTAATTGGAAGAAAATTTATTTTAATGACAGATAATAAGGGATTAAAATATCTGTTAGATCAACCTAACCTGAATGCTAGACACGCTAGGAGGCTAGCTTTTCTAAGTGAATATGATTTCGAAATTCAACACATTAAAGGGAAAGAAAATAAAGTTGCTGATGCATTAAGTAAAAATGCAAAGCTGAACGTTACAGTAATTACCAGCACTTATATAACTGATTTGGAAGAACAACTTAAAGCAGGGGTAGAACAAGATGAAAATTACCTAAAGTTACAAGCAAAAGCAAAAGAAAATCCAATAGAAAGTTTAAGTACACGGTACAGCTTGAATGAAAAAGAATTTTTACTGTATAAAGACAGAATATATGTACCTAATGTACCTAAAGTTAAGTTATTAATTTTAGATGAAATCCATAAAACTCCTTACTCAGGACATCCAGGTTATCAGAAGACTATAACCATGTTATGAAATGAGTATTTTTGGCCCAACATGAAGACTGGACTGGCATAATATATTGCTAGATGTTTCGAATGTCAGAAAGTAAAAACTGAACATCAACATCCAGGTGGATTACTTCAGCCATTGCCCATTCCTAGCTGGAAATGGGAGATAATTAGTCTTGATTTTGTTACTGGACTGCCTAAAAGTCAGAACTTAAATGACTCCATAATGGTAGTGGTTGACAAATTGAGTAAAGTAGCCCATTTTATACCTGTAAAACCTACTTATAAAGTTGCAAACATAGCTGATATATTTTTAAAGCAAATTTTTCGACTACATGGGATACCGAAGGTTATAATTTCAGACCGAGGCCCTAAATTTACAGGTAACTTTTGGAGATCTCTATTTAAAGGATTAAATACTATGCTAAATTTTAGTACCTCATTCCATCCTCAAACTGATGGACAAACTGAAAGAGTAAATCAAGTACTGGAAGATTTACTAAGAATGTTTGTAAAGGATCAGCCAGGTAAATGGGAAGATTATTTACACTTGGTAGAATTTGCTTATAATAATAATTATCAAGCTTCAGCCAGATTTAGTCCTTTCGAAATTTTGTATGGAAGGAAATGTAACACTCCTATCTCTTGGAGTAATCCGGTGGACAAGTTAGTATTAGGACCTGAATTATTGAAAGAAATGGAAGAAATTGTAAAGCAGGTACAAGGTAATCTGAAAATTGCGCAAGATTGACAGAAAAGTCAAGTAGACCTTAAAAGAACTCCAAAGGAGTTTCAGGTAGGTGAACATGTTTTCATCAAGGTGAGACCCAAAAAGAGTTCTCTGAGGTTGGGTAGTTGTGCCAAACTAGCACCTCGTTATTGTGGTCCTTTTGAAATACTGTTCAGGATTGGACAGGTAGCCTATCAGTTATCCTTACCACCAAATTTAAGAGTTCACAGTGTTTTTCACATTTCTGTATTAAAGAAATATGTGCATGATGTTACTCATGTTATTAACTGGAATGATGTATAGGTGGAACCTGAAGGAGATTTTCTGGTGGAACCGGATTGTATCCTCGAGCGGAGGGAGATACCACTTCGAAACCGCACCATTGGTCAAGTGAAGGTGCAATGGAAGCACCTTAGTCCAGAGGAAGCCACTTGGGAATTGGAAAGTCATATGCAGGATGCATATCCGATTCTGTTCCAGGAGAATTCTGAGGATGAGGAATAAATAACATTGAGGATGATGTTATAATTTAAGGGGGTGTGTATGTCACATGCCCCAATTTGCAAAAACAATTATATATTATTGAGGAACATTGTGTTAAATTTTATGCTAAGTTGTAATTGATGACCCAGTGAGGTCAAGAATATTTAATGTAAATTCATAATATTTTATTTATAAATAAATAAATGAGGAGACAACAGCTTAGGAGAGCTGTTAAAAGAGTGTTTATTGGTCAAATTGGTGGAGGAGACTGGGTGGAGAGCAAACTGACATGTGACAGCATCCTCAAACCACTTCCAACTGTTGCAGGTGACAACCTCCCTATATTTGTGGTCATGATTCCCCAAGAAAGTGGAATCAGAGCAGGTGGCTTAGTTAATGAAAATTGACCCAGAAGACCTAGGAATCTCTATAAAATTTCCATTGAAGAGAGCTAAGGCTGCTCATTCTAGAGAAGTGATCATTCAGGGTGAATGAATTTACTTCAGAGAAATTCAATGCAAGGGAATCTGGAAAGTGTTTGAGGGGAAAATTGTTGAGATTGATCTAGTTGCAGATTTTAAGCTGAAGATCATACTGCTAAGAGAAGATTGTTTTACTGAGGTATTTGAACCAGTCAGGTGACAGAAGTTTCTACAGTTGCATTCTCCACCCAGTTCTCAGCCAAGAAGACCAGGAACAGGCTCGGGGGTCCTAAGGAAGCGTTGTTTGAGCGCTCTCCAGGAGATTGGTAGGGAGGAACGGCCTCCTTAAGCTATTGCCGTCTTGTCCTCAACAAGTTCTATTTTATTTTTACTGACTTAGTTAAGTAAATCCTAGTTTATCTATTACATGCATGTTAAATGTTTAGGGTTTAGAAATGAAAGGTAATTGTGAAATGTTAGATGTAGTAATTTTTTTTTAGATTATAGTAGAAATGGAATGAATATGTATTTACTGAAGTAGATACAAATTAAATTTCTAAGTTGTGTTTTTCCACACCTGATCTCAGACCGTACTCTAGCACAGTTAGATTGTTTTAAGTAAATGAAATACTTCTTGTAATGGAATGAGAATAGTAAATATGATTTTGCATCTGTATGTAAATGGAAATAGACTTTATTTCAAAGTTTACAGATACAATGAAAAAGCAGTATTATGATTTGTTACATTTATTATTTTACTTAAACTCACACAGGTATAAGAAAATGGTAAAAACATTAGTTCTACAGCTTTAGTAATCTGACAGGAACAAAATGAACATTACAACATTACAGTAAAATAAACAACTAACATTTGAAGAAGTATGTAAAAGATAATAGAAAAAAAATAGTTTTTAATATTAATTTAACAAAACTAGAATAAGCATTCTTGATAATCCTTTTATCTTTACAAACTAATAATATTTTACTAAGAATCGAGATTATTCAAGTACAGTGAAATAAAAACTAAATACTATTTTATATACTAAAATTGGATGTAAAAACTGTTGGAATAATTTCATTAACCTACATAGTTAATATCATAAGAATAACTGTAAATCATTTTTATATTCTATTATCCCATTTCCTATGAACAGAGGTAAGAATACTTTAAGCAGGAACATAATTTCTTATACTATAGGGTTTATATTATTCCTTTAACCAAGTTTTAGAAATTATTATTATCTTCTAAAAACAAAGCTCAAAATAATTTATAGATTACAGAGTGTTAATAAATAAAATGTATATGTTATATTAAACAAAATAAACCAAGATTCATAACCTTGGTGCGTTATAAAATCTCAAACCAGGTAAGGCCTATAGCCTGAAAGGATTCAAGGGTCGAAACCCTTTCTACTAAGAAAACCATTTTACACAAAAGTCCTTTTTACTAAACTATAACTAGTTTACATTACGGACTGAAAGAGAAAAAAACCCATAAAATTCACATCTAGACTATTTCACAGTCTTCGCTTTTAAGCCAACTATACCTAATTATTTAATACTAACAGTAAATTACATTACTGACAGATTAGGGAAAACCCTTTTTACAGTTTCATCTTTTCAAACAAGATCGAATAGAACAAACTAAAATAAACAAGACCGAAGTCTTTTAAAAACCCTGAGCACAAGAAGATTCTTATAATCTTAAAAACAACAGCATTACATTATCAAGCTGTAAGGCTGAGTATTGGTGTAACCTAAACTACATACACATTACGGCTCAAGAGCCTGTGCTGCCCTGCGAGCACCGTGAGGGTTTCATTTAAAACTCAAGTAATAAACAAACTAAACATCATAACTAGAAGAGAGTCTAGAGCTAGGGTTCCAACTACTAGAAGTTTCATCCAATAACCATTTTCGCAAGCAGGGAGATGCCACGACGAGACCGGGGCTTACCCGGTTGAAAGCCACAAAGTTAACCAACGTAGGAGAGACTTTATTTTCAAATCTGAAGCCATGACTGTAACCTGCAAGTTCAATGCCAATTGTTAGGTAGAAATTTATTCTTTTTAATAAAGCCTTAACTAGAAAGTAACGAAAGGAATGAGTTCAGGGTAAAACTTTTACCTGTAAATAAGAGGTTTGGAGCCGAGAAGGAATTTAAACGAGTTGAGTAAACTGCACCAAGAAGCAACCAAACCCTTGTTCCAACCCTGTGACAGAGGCAGCAAGGATATTACACTAATCTCCTCGATGCTGAAGCAATTCATGGGCAGAGACAGGGTAACAACCAATTCCAGGTTTTGAGTTACTGACAGAGCTCAAAAACCACGCACACAGTGTTTTATTAACTCACAGAAGAAACTGAAATGCAAACTACGAATCCCTTATAACACTTGCACAGCAATGCAACACTATATTGCATACAAAAAAGCCAACAAACAAGGAAGGAGCAGGCCTCTCATGGCCGTGAAGAGCTCTCATTGCGCAGAGCAAACCCTCGAAGGAAAATGCAAGAACGTAGGGTTTGTTTGTGTTTTAAGTCAACCTTTGCATGGTGGAGACTCATCCACATGCCCCTCTAGAAATTTAATCAAGAGTGGGTCAGTTTCTATAGTCAATCCCGCATGTTCAACCGTAAGCTTATCATTGCCAATAATTAAAACAATGCAAACGACTTAGTATAAGACTTATATCATTGCTATCGATTATTATAAGGCCTCCTATCTTTACTCATAATGAAGGTTATGCATTCGACTATAGTATATTGTATTTTATATTGCTTCATGCAAAACTTGCCTTTGTTTATGTTAAACTATACTGTGGAGCTTTTATATATAAAACAAATAATGTTAATGCCATAGTTTCAACCACATCATAGTAGATGCTAGGTAGAAAAACTGCTTTATAATACAAGTAATTTTTGGGTTATTGTAATATTATACATTAATTATATTATCACAATAACACGAGTAGTATGGTGATAACGTAGAAATCAAAGTCTTAATCTTGATATCTAGCAGTGCATGAAGATAAGCATAATTGTATACATTCAACAATTTTATAGTTTTCATAACTAGTAAAGAAGAGTTAAAGTGGAGTTGTGTAATTTATTGATAAACTTAACCTTTGAAAAATCATAGAAGTACATTCACACATAAAAGCTTACATTGGAGTTTTATTCTTGACAATAGCAGTAAGAGCAGGTTACAATAAAAGTAATTATATGTGAAGATCATGAGCCCTATGCTCACAAAAAGAATCTATAATAGACTAGGTATCATAATCTTACAACAGAGAGAAACTTTAGAGGAATTTTTACTATCGTAAATGGCATTTACAATGTTAAAAATAAAAGTCATTATGGCATAAAAATAAATGTTGTCGTAAATCCAAAACCAATAAGGAATTTACTTTACCTCTTCAGAGTCTTACATCATAATTATCAATTTAATTACTAGCATCTTAACATGCTAAAGAAAAACTTCTCGCTATCATACAAAATAAACTTCTACTTGATCGTTCGTTTACCCGCTGAACCTTTAAGAACCAGCAGTCCATCTAAGTTAGCAAAATGCTAAGTAAGCCCCGAATATCAAAGATAGTTTCTCACCTACTTGACAAAAAGGTAAATTATTAGTACAGCTAGCAACAATCTAAATGCAGGTCATCTTTATATAACTTATAAAATTAAAAGTTGTATTAGTTAGATGTATTTGAAACTAATCATTACAAATTGTTAAATTGTTTCATTTTCCGCTAACTGCTAGCAGTTACTAAACTGCGCATTCAAACATTTTATGTTACTTGAAAAATTTAAATTTTTATGAAATTTTGGGGTTATGACATTAAATTTGAGAACCATATATCTATAGGCCGCTATGAGATATATTGGAAAGGAATTCTGCAATGGAATAATTAAGATTAATATACACTGAGCAAAGAATTCATGAAAGAAATTTTAGATAAATCGGACAATAATTGCTCAGATAATCACATTATTAATCTTCATTAATTAATCAATAATACAATGATTATACAATAAATGGAATCCAAACACTGTGGATAGGATTCGAATCTACCGTCTCAAGCTGTATGTTTAACTAACTCTGTGTGGAAAAATCACAGATGGAGCTCACTAGTTTAACTCCAGATATCTAAATTAGTCTACAATCAATTAATTGATGAGGTAGGTAGAAAAAAGGGGCCACACTCCCTGCATGCATGCAAAACTGGCACTAGGATAGCTGCCAGTGATATAGTTTATTGTAACTAGAGGATAACTCAACATAACTACTTACCTACCACAACCAACTGAAGGAGGTTGTTGGTGGCACTCAAAGTGGGATCCTATAATGTAGCGATTGGTCCCAGAGAAACATAAAATCATGCATGCACATGCAATAAGTGGGAGGTAACCTTTAGGCATGTCCCCCATACTCTAGTACAGTGATAATAACTTACTATGTTAGGAAAAATGACCAAATAAACTATATTGCATAAAGGAGGATTAATTAATCCTAAAAAAACTTAGAGTTTCTATGTGATCGTACTTCAAATAGAGTTGATGTCACAATCTACATGAATAAGTTTGGTTCATTAATGTACTTGAAAAACAAGAGGCCAAATACTTATTTTGCGGTGAGTACTTTGATCTATTACATAGTGGAGCCTAAATATGTTCACATGGTTGTGGAAAAGCATGTGGTGTGGTACCTAAAGGGTACTATTGAGCATGGCCTTAAATATAAGAGAGACCAAAGGATATTCCTACAGGGATATGATGAATCTATTTGGGTTGGTATTGCTACAAATAGAAAAAGCACTCTAGGATGTAGTAGAAAGTGGACGAGTATTGTTCTCGGTGCAATTGGGGATGAATATATTACAACTAATAAGAAAGGAAGGGGATATTCCTCAAGTGATGAGGAATATGTACCTTGATCCAAAGGCATTATACCGATGAAGATGAAGAACATACTCTTATCCATTTCAACATTGGATAAGAAGGGATGCATTTGTAGGGAAACACGGATTCAACACTGGTACACAAGTCCTATGTGATTTGTGGTGCAGAATATTTGCTCATCCCTTCTGATCATGAGAAAGATAGACATAGGTCCTTAGAATAATACGATGAAGTAGAGCACACTGCGGAAGAATCCATTAATTCCTGGAAGAAGAGAAAGATCAAGAGGGATTCTACCAAACAAACAAAGATAAGTATTTGAATTTTCATTTCCTATATATCTAGTTGCTTAAATGACACTGTTCAAGGAAATGTATTATGCATGATATAGTGTTTGCATTGATGAACAATATACTACTAATATGAATGTGATGGGTAAGTTGCCTATGGTGTTATACAACATTCCATTGCTACTTATCTAGAATGAAACCTCTTTGCTAACATGTTGGGAGTAGTGCACGCTCTTAATAATGTCCTGGTAGAGATAGAAGGCATCTACAAAGTTACTGTATGTATACGAGATACATATGAATGTTTTATTGGCTAAAATAGTTGCATGATTGTATGACATATATCTTTATGCATAAGAATTTCTCATTGTGAATATGTCTTGAAGATTATGAAATGTTTCTAACCCTGCAACTGATGTATTTGACTCAAGTAGGAAGGATTGTATGTAATCATCTACAAGATAAGAATGATGAAATTGCGGATGTATAAGAGAAGAATGATGAAGTTGCGGATGTACAAGGCAAGAATGATGAAGTTGCGGATGTACAAGAGAAGAATGATGAAGTTGCGGATGCAAAATAGAAGAATGACGAGCCCTAGTGGTATAGTTAGTCTACAGAGATCCTGGTCATATCTTCATGGGTATATCCCAATATGGTTGGTAACATCGCCGAGGGTCGATCCTAGTATGATTGGTCGTATCACTAAGGATAGATCCCAATATGGTTGGTGGAATCCCTAGAAGGAAGATCCCAGGAAGGTTGGTCGTATCTTCAGATAGGACCCAACGAGAGATGGTACTCGGGACAAGAACACTCCCTTATTGAGAGTAGTCCTAGCACTTGTTGGCTGAGGATGGTCTTGCAGACGATAGTACTCTCTTGATGAGAGTGGCCCTGCATTCATTTGTGGATGATAGTATACTTGTTGAGGATGGTCTTGTATACAAGAACACTCTCTTGTTGAGAATGTTCCTAACAATTACAAGTTGAGGATGGTCCTATGGATGATAGTACTCGCTTGATGAGAGTGGTCTTGCATTCATTTGCGGGTGAGACCCTGCATTCGGTTGCATATGATGATGTTCCATCATTGTTTATGATATGGGTGATTCAGCTCAGCATTTGTATACTAATTATATTGCAGGTGATGCTCTTGTTTATCATAATGGTCAAGATGATGCCAGAGATGATGAGATGCTCAAGATAAAATATGATTCTAGAGATGTGATGCTCATGATGATGTGATGATATGCAATGCTCATGATGATGCTACGACATGTGATGCTTGAGATGATATCCTCATGATGATGCGATGAGATGTGATTCTCAAGATGACATGCTCATGATAATGTGATAAGATGTGATGCTCGTGATGATGCGATGAGATGCAATGCTCGTGATGATGCAACGATATGAGATGCTCATGATGATGCACTAAGATGTGATGCTTGTGATGATGCGACGAGATGTGATGATTTTGATAATGTGACAAGATGTGATACTCGTGATGATACCACAAGATGCGATGCTCATGATGATGTGTCAATATGCAATGCGTGTAATAGATTCTCGCAATGATATGACACGATGCTCGTGATATGATCATAAAGATGTCATTATTCATGATTGATATGTTCCATGGATGATGATGATGTTGATGTAGTTGTGAAAACTTCCTATGACGTATAGACTCACTAGTTAGTTGTATAGATGTATTGTTATGTTATAGAATACCTTCCTTGTTAAGAGGGAGTGTTAAAGAAGTGTAACTGCAGAAGATATTCTATTTTTATTGTTATTATTATTTCCCCTTTCAGAGATGTTGTTCCTCTTATTAGGGATGTCATTGATGTATTTGGTCATGTAAATTCTTGAGGTAAAACCTCCATTGTAAGTCGGGTCGTAGTACCCACAAAAGTATTATTAAAATGTATTTTTGAGTATCCCAAGGAAAGTAGGCCTTGATTGGGAGGATAAGTAGGCCTTATTGGGTTATTAGTCCTCTCCACTTATTGGTATTAATAGGGGCGGTGCCTCCCTCATTTGAAGTACACACTCAGAACTCAAGCAATTGCGCTAGAGAGAGGAGTAGTCCATCTAAAGGAGTGGAATAATTCTAATCTTATTCTTGGTGTATTACAAGTCTTATTCTCAGGGTGTTACACTGTACTTGGTTGAGTTCTATATATAATAATTGTTTCTAGGTTTCTCCCCCACAAGGGTTTCCAGGATACATATATGTGTTCTTTTGTGTGGCTATGATTGTCTTTCTTTCAGTGATCTTTTTTAATATGATTATGATGTTATGATGATAAATGATTTTGGACCTTGTATACCATTAAAAATATTAACAAGAAATACATTGGCATCAGTTATGTTACCCCATAGTGGAGGATTGGGCTGGTTACCTCCTCGTGGAGGCCCCGGTGCAGTAGCAATCATCTATTGGTGTTTCTATATAAAAGGTTGAGTCAACATGATGGGTTTTTGTGGGCCACCCCATTGAGCCAAAAATTGATGAATGTTTTCCATTTAAGGAAATCAGTGAGTTGGATGATTTCCCTGAAAATATTTATAAGGGAATTTAAACTTTTTTGCTTCTTAAGTTCCCCAAATGGGAGGATTCATATTGGGAGAAACTCCTAGACTAGGACTGGAATTTGACATCTTCTTCTTTCCTTTTTTGTCTATGGTTTTGACCGTGAGGATATCCAAATCTTGGGTAGGAGTTGTGGGTTGTTGTGATGTTTGTCCAACTATGGGATGAGGTTTTTGGAAAGACATTTGTTCTATATACTAGGTATTTGATCAAGCCTATTAAGAAAACTAATCACACCATCAACATGGGGTCCTGAAGGTGTGCTAGCTAGGTCAGTTGCAGATCCTACAGCATGAGGGATTAGGTCATATAATGTGTCATATTGAGAATAAATCAAATCCATTTGCTAGGCATTCTAAATGAGGTTTTCCTCTGTAGGGGATTTTGACATAGTCACGTCTTTGGAAAGATTAGGAAATAAGTATTTCACAAACCAATATAATAAGACTTCATTAGGGATAACTACTTTGATAAGCCAATGAAACCTACACTATTCATGAATGTCATCAGAAATGTGTGCAACGATGGTTTGCCAGAGCGAGGTCAAAACTTATGTTCCAATCTCATAGTGAATAAGTAATTGGAAGAGCGAGTGATGATCAAAACTCTTATAGATTACATATATTAATCAAGAAAACCAAACCTAAAAATAATCTATGAAGCTTTCAACGAGAACTTCTCCATATGATGGACCTGCTTTAGGGTTCAAAATAGTCAAGAAACAATATGTTCCTCTTTAACCATTATCTGTTGATTGTGGAAAAATGAAAAATGAAATTGGAAACAGGTCAAAAAATCATGGCTAAAGAAGAAAAAATTATAGAAGTTCTAGGAGGGATATCAATGTACCATTTAGCAGCACTACCTGTGAGGGTTCACTAAAATAGATGCAATCACATACTATTGTCAACCAAGGAGTTAAATGGACACCAGATATGAAAATCCATCACATGTGTAGATGGATTATCTCATGGTGGTCCATCAAACTTGGGTATGTCTGATTGAGTTTTTTTAGAATTGTGGGCCACCCACTCATATGTAAAACAAGATCATTAGTCAGCAGGGTTAAGTTTGACAAGTTCAATGTGGAAAAAATGGTGATTTCATTTGAGTTTTCATAGTCATGTTGCACATGAGTAGAGATTTATATCCGCATGAAGTAGGGTTTTGTCCCTAGAATGTTTACGAATTCCAAGGATGGCCCCTCGAAGGAGGGATGCCCCAAGGAGGCTGATTACTTCATAGATAAAATTCACTCCATCGTGGAGTGGTGCCCCTAACATATTACCACTTGAAGGAAGAGGATTTTCGCTAGGCATGGCATCGGTTGGTGGTGGAGGATGCTCATCCATAATGTTACTATTCCTAGGTGAATGATAAGTCCTTGAGACATTATGATTCCAGGGTGCATAAATTTAGTTGGGAACATTAACATTCCACGATGAAGTGTCTCCCTAAGAAATAGGACCTGACCAATAATTGGGAATTCTTTGAGGACTATTATAACCTCTTGCCATGAGCTGGTGTGGGAAAACCCATGCATGGTTAATTAGACCCACTAGTAGGGATACCTAAATATAATTCTAATGTGCTTCTAGGATTAGGACACGAGAAGTTATTAGTGGGCAGTGAAGTGCTTGTGATGGCCATACTAGGAGCACAAATATTAGATGTTGGGACTGGCATGCTTATCGATGGAGTACTATAAGGATGAGTGCCTAGATTCTTGTGCATGCTAGTGGTGGTGGAAGCATAAGTTCCTCCAATTGTTTTATGAGGCATTGTAGAGTTAGACGCTTTGAGTTATAATGAAGCGTTAGGATCGAACATGGTGTGTTGCATGTGTTGTAAATCAACGAAAAATGAATATAGATCAATAGGTGACTCACCTACAATAGCTATGATTGGACCTTTAAGATATATTAAAGGTGGATTACTGTTGACACATGTTAGGTTCTCAATTGTCCTAGGAATTTTCTTCCATGCCACTTAACCAAAAACCCTATACACCCATTATTCCCACCAAGAAAGTGAAGAGAGGATATCTATTTCAATTACTTAGTTAGCCATAGTACTTGACATAAGTTAGATGTGATTTCCTCGCAAATTCTCTTTGCTACTAATGGATATTCTCTCTTTAGTCAATTTACTACCTTCATATTTTATAGACTCGGAGATGTTTACTCTCAAATCCTCAATGAAGGCCCTAAACCTAGTCTAATGTGGGTTTTCTATAACATGAAAATTTGATTGATTTTAATTAAGCATTGTTTTAGGGTTCATTATTTAATCTTGAAGGTATGTGTGTGAAACTTTGGGTTATGATGTTTTTTACTCAAAAGTGATGGATGAAACCATGCCAAACATTAATGCAAATCTTTCCTTCCAATGAATGATCTCCAATCTATAGGAGAGAAGAGAGGTTCTTGTTCCTCACGGGGGCTTCACTTGTTGACTAATATCCTATCACGTTAGTTCATATTGTACGTTTTAAAATTATCAAAAATTGAACCAATATATTGCAGGTATTGGGGGGATGAGGGGTTTAAGGTGGGGGTGGGTAGGGTGGTTTATAAGTATTGAGATATAAAAAGGGGTGGGGAGGAGGTTTTAAGTATTGGGAGGGGGTTTCAACAAAGAGAGTTTAGGTCAATATCTCTCGAAATTAAGGGTATTCTTTAATATCCCACGATCGCACGTGCTATGTGAGACGTTCACTAAGTGAAGTCCCCATGTTGTTCCTTTTGTTAATTCAACACAAAAATGAAAAAAAAAACATGCAGTACTTGATGCACACTAAGCTCTTCATAATTATTATTTTTTTTCAAAATATGCAATCACTACAATTCATAACCTTTCTTTTAATGTAAAAACAACAAAAAAGCAAACTAATACAAGGTTAAATCTTCCAAAGAAGTCTTTAAGAAAAATCTTGTAAATATATTTTCCAAATGCAATCAAGAAATTTTAATAGTGGTAAAGAAACAATCAAGAAATACATTCACTACGCAACTAACATTCACTTTTGGAAATAACTAAAAAATTTCAAGATAGGAAAAACAAGTATTTCATTCTTTTTTCTATTAAATTAATTACAGTTCATGCAAGAAACATAGAGATTTTAAACAAGATTCTTTGATATATTAAAGGCATCTAGTTTATTTTAATCAAATATGTAACTCATACATGCAATCAAAACGAAGAATCCTGAAAAACACCTTATGCAACCTAATCTTTCAAGGGATCCAACAAACAAGAAATTAAACCATGTTCCTTTAACTACTGCTAAGCTATGTCTAAGTGTAGGTCAAATAGGTAGAAGAAAAATAAAATAAAATAAGTGCAAACAATCACCTTAATTATGCTCGTAAGTCACTACTGTTGGGCCAAAAAGTGTGACCAAGTAGGATTTGTCACCACCTTAGGGATGAAAGGTGTGATTGGTGTCCCCTTTTGGATAGACAAGTGCTACCAAGTGGTCTGAGAGAGAGAAAAATTGACTCAAATGCTAAGAAAAACTACTCATATTTGTCTCACTTTCTGAAACTAATCACAAAGGCAAGACCAACTATAAGAAGGATTCTAAAAACTAAATAATCATTTGAAACAACCTGATCTAAAAGAAAAAGTTCTAAGAACTTCTTCCCTAGTGGAGTCACCAATTCTGCAACGAGGATATCATTGGAGTGCTAGAAAGAAAAGCGTTATTTCCTTGATGAGTGGGTTAGATTCACATATAGATATTTAAATAACAGTTATAACAATATTTCCCTAAATTCAAGATGCATCATCATAAAATGAAGTTTAAAGAAAGAGAGTGTTCAATGCACCTTTTAATCAAAAAATTTCCAATGGCTTTGTTGAGCATGGATTTTTGAATTTTGGTTCTTTGCACCTAAGCCTCATGTATGCATATACACAAAAGGATACAACAAACCTTCATCATTCCTATGATATATAATCAATCAACATTGAATTTAGGAAACTATCCTATTCATTACTCATAAAAAAATCATAAATGATGGATCTTGAGGAAGAAAACTAAATTGATTTGTATTAAATATGGAGGAACCAATACTTACAATCCTTTCGATCGTTGTGCATGGTCCTCTACTCCTCTAGAATCTTAGTTCCATCCCTTTCCCTTAGTCTCAATCACTAAAGATTCAAACAATGGAAGATGGGCTTCACCTTATCTTTGTTTAGCCTAACGTTGTCCAATATTTCAATCTATCCAACCTCTGGATCTTCGCGATTGAGGTCTCTTTTATAGATTTTCATTAGGTCTAGACTAGGTCACGATCCCAAGGTGCATGCTTTGTATGCTTCACAAGTCCTTTCCATTCGTGATTGATCGTATGTTTAACTCTAGACTCACCTTTTAGTGCTTTTTACTTCATTTGGATTCACACTCCCACTTGTAGGCCTCAATGTAGCAACCAAATGGGCCCTCATGGTCGTGGATTTAGGACCAAATCTAGCAACCGATCACCCCTCTTCTAAAGGAAAGTAGAGAATAACTCTTCATAAACTGCAATTTTTGCACCGAGAGGCGCTCTATAGCCTAGTATGGAGGAGATCGTGTAACGTTACGTAACGTTATGGGGGAGATCTTGTAACATTATGTCGACTATAAATAATGACCATAATAGATCCAAATCCGGGCTCTCTGAAGCATCGAGAGAGATCAAATGTTTGGAGGTCCAAACCTCTTCTTAAGTATTGCACTCAACTATCAGCTTTGGGGTGATTCAAACCAAAAGACACATCTTTTTATTTAAGGTCGACATATAATATTTTTATTATTAATATTTAATACTATTTATGGAGGACATATAATATTTTTTATTTTGTTAGGAAAGAAGATTACAACATCTCCCTCATACATGGATTTAAAACCATGTGCAAGGCCCTCCTAAAACCATGTGGCATCATTATGAACATACAAGTGAGCGAATGTCATGATCTATCATGATCTGCTTTTCCTTTATAGGGAAGATCATTGTGACTGTAACAAACCCAACCCGGAATTTCATGCTATCTCTGCTACATTCTGCTCAAAAAATTTCCAATATGAACTGTATTTTTTACTATATTATTACCTAATTCAATAAAGTAATCTCTAAAATTACAAAATAAAACATGCCACAAGTCAATCTTGTTTTATTAATTTTATATTAAATATAATAACATTTTTTTATATTTATTGGCCTTTTAATAAGTATGGAAAAATATATCTTACACACTCTACATGGCCATGGTTCCATAAGAAAATAAATTGGAAAGATTAGCTTTTAGATATATATATAAACCTATTCTAAAAATAGAATCTGCCAATGTGCAGTTACCTCTATAAAGATGTGCAGTTACCTCTATAAAGTGGAAGTGAATATGAATGTACAGCGGCGAGAATAAAACAGTTCTTTTCAAAATTTGTCTGTCATTCTTTGTAATACACTTCTTATTATATTTGAATGATCCTTGTCCTTTAAAATGTGGACTTACGGATATTTTTATGCCTTCAACCCAATAAATATGGTTATCCTTTGCAGGAGAGAGGGCATCTTTTGAATCCACAGCTGCCCACTAATGAAGCTCAAAAACGGTTTGGCCTGTCTGGGAGTGAGGTTGTGCGACCATGGAACTCTTCTGCTAATGTTTGCTCCGGGCCCCGTAACAATTGTACTGACCATAGAACACAGTCCTGCGAAAAGACAATCAAGATCAGCAATGGCATTAGAATTATATTCTTCTATCCTTTTTGTTTGGGAATAATAGTGGCTTACTCTTCTTTGCTTGGATCTTCCCAGTTATACCATCCCCGTGGAAAGACAATGTCATCCATTTGAGTATATACAAACACTACTCTGGAGTAACTTCCCCATGCCCTAGCGAGGTATATTAAAACTTTGTCTGTTATCCTGCAGTTTATGAAGGTGAATCTGCTCTGAGCAGTAATTGCACCATTATTTTTAGGAATGGCATGTATATGGCATTTCTGCAATAAACAAAGCGCCCCGCTCAAACACAGCTCGCCTCCAAATACATATTAAAATATATATTCATATATATTTCAATATATATATATATATATAAAAGATCGCCTTCAAATACATATTTCAATATATATATATATATATATATATATATATATATATATATAAAAGATAGATGTGTGAGAATGCCGACGGCGATCACAGGGAGCTGCAGGAGATCGTGCTGGGACGTAGGGTCGCTGAATATTTTGGCTGGGAGATGGCTGTCTGAATATTAACAAAATATTTTGGGGGAGAATATTGTGGCTGTGAGATGGTTGCGAGAGGTGGAGATGGGTGAGTGAGGTTGGGTAGGATTTGATTTTCTTAAACATTGTTTAAATTCGTCATTTTGATCAGAGAATTTAGATTATTTGAAATAAAATTTAAAATTCTTACCTATTGCATCAAGGTTTTCAAGTTGCCATATTTTTTTAATGTTTTTTTTTCATTATTTAATAGGGCATATATTAAATAATGAAAAAAAAAATGTCCTGGAAATTGCATCATAATCAATAATTCAACTACTTTAATCTATTACACTTTATAAATAAGGGACATAACGGATTCACTTCACCGTCACTTGATTTTATTTTAATTTAAAAAAATTATGTAGCATGTAGTTGTAATAGAAAAAAAAACAAACGTAAATGATATAAGTTTAAATAAAAAAATAAAAAATTCTATTGATTTCATTTTAAATCTAGAATCTTATGTAACATATTGTTTTTATTAAAAAATTACATTATGTTGGCTTAAACAAAAAAAATTATTATATTGATTTCATCTTAAACCTTAAACATGTAAATATTAAAAAAATAAAAATGTAAATTGTATCTTCTTAAACAAAAAAATAATAAATTATTTTGATTTCATCTTAAACTTAGAACTTTCTATAACATGTAACATGTCGTTTCTATAAAAAAACACACACACAAATGATGTAGACTTAAATAAAAATAATAAATTATATTGATTTCTTCTTATACCTAGAATAGAACAGTACATGTAACATGTTGTTCCTTAAAAAGGAAAAATGCAAATAATACTGGTTTAATAAAAAAAATTATATTGATTTCTCTTAAACCTTAAATCTTATGTAACATGGCATTCCTAAAAAATGTAAATAATGTTTTTTTTTTCTAAATTATATTGATTTCATCTTAAAACTAGATATATTAACTACAAGAAATCAAATATATCAATGTATAACAAATTTAATATATTTAAGTTTAAAATAGATCTATACATTGATATAGACATGAATATACAAATTGAAATTAAGATATAGTAGTGGGGATTACTAATCCTATATCAAGTCCAGGTTCTAATTTACATAGGGGAGCAGTAATTTCGGCAAGGTCTTGTTTACTGCATCGTTGACCAGATAACATTGGTTGCTCGGCTGTCGATAGATAGAAAAAAATTTAATATACAGCATAAAAGCTAAAGAAATATGTATATACGTCATACTTTTTTCACATATACAGCAGCGTACAAATAGTATATATATATATATATATATGGCAGTTACACCTAGGACCTTGGTCCTTCTCGTTTGTCTACAAATACAAATTGACAAACACAATGATGGAATGGCTATTATTTAGATAATTGTAGGCTATTTTGATTAGAATTTAGTAATATACTGAAAATTGCATTTTCATTGTTAAAATTATAATTGTAATTATAAAAATAGATTTATTAATTATTAGTAACTTAATTTCAATTATTAAAAACAAAATAAATTTATCAATTATAATAAAACATCTCTATTATAATTTCAACCACTTAAAAACTATTATTTCAACAATTTCTACCAAATTTCAAATATAAATCCTCTACCAAATTTCAAATATAAATCCTCTGTAACTTAGCTTACTCTAGAAATAACTACATCTACATAAAGTTCGCATGTAAAAAAAAGCGCGCTCTAAGCTCCAATAATGACGTCATCCAAGAGCGCGCTTCGAAGATGGCCTTCTGAGTGCATGCGCGGAGCCTAAGAAACAGATAGCGTGGCAATATGTAGTCAATCGTTCATCACAGTTCACACAAACCAAAGCTCAGTCCTAAAGCTCACAATTTAGAGAGGTAGATTTCATTTTGTTGCAGCTTAGTCCTAAAGCTCACAATTTAGTTCGTTCATTCTATAGGCTTTTAAGTCGAATCGAGCAAAATGAGCGAGTTGCAAAGCGATTTAGATTTTCCATGGTCGCACAGTAAGTATATAGCTTTTATGCTATTTCTCTAGTTAGTAGAAATTTATGGTATTGTAACTATATATGTACTTCTATGTGCATTGCTAAGTAATTGAATCAAGTATGCATTTTCTACCTATGTTTCCATTCATGGTTTTCTAATTTCTTCTTGGTTTCAGTTATGTTTCTGCATTTCTTTTCATTATGCATCTAATCGAACATCTCCTGAGTTACTCGATAATCTTCGAGGATATTAAAAGGAAATTGCTCTCTTAGAATGGTGTCCATTCAAATATTCCAACGCTGGGATGAGATATATTGCGTTCTTTGGACTATCAATCCACATTATTTCTTTTTACTACTCAAACTCAAGGTTTTGGTTTTAATTATGTATGTTAAATTAATGTTTCACGTTCATTTGAATTTCGGTTTAGTTCCAAGTGTGTGTTAGACAACTAGAAGTATAAACATATAGTTTGTTAAATGATTCTACAATAATGTATCACAACTATATTAAGAGTTTTTGCTAAATGTTTAAAACTGTGTATGGCAACTAAAAAAACTTCACATTAATCCATAATTACTCTTACTTACAGTTTTCCCTAAAAGAAAATAGTTACCTCCTATCTCCTTGACGTATATAGTAAAGCTCTACCTAGATTTTCCCTTTCATAGCATCATCCTTAAATTCTTAACCTGGACGGAAGGTAAACAATTCAATGGTTTACAGAATTACCATGGCAACTATTAGTCAATAAAAAATGTTGAGGACAATATGATTTCTTTTCCCTATGCTCCTGTCAATTTTTTCCAATCTCAACCATGGGCGCATTTCAATTTTTCCCAACACTTGACAAATGAAGGTCGAAACAATAAACCTGCGAACAAATACCATCATCATATTCTTGATTCAGAACCTTTCAAACGCAGAAAACAAATAAAAAGCATTAATTACAAGCAGGAAATCCATTGCAAGGACTGCGCCCAACAAAGCAATAATTAAACCCCAAATGCAAAGAATCAATAGACTCCACTGCATGCACCAAATATCATTAACTCAGACTCAAGGCAAGGCCTGTCGTACCAAGAGGAATCTTGGTCATAAGAGAGAACATTTTTCTTTCCATGGCTCTCTAGATGAAGGCCAAAGCATCTAAGCATCTAGAGGCTTCGAAGTATTGCTAAACTAAATGAAACGACGATATGGTTAAATCTTTTGGAAACCTCGACGCATTTAAGCACGGTAGGAATCACTGAGCTAGCGATCAATTGAGAGCTAAGCTTTAAGTTGAGAATTAATGGGGTTCTTAAATTCTTGCTAACTGGAAGGCACCACCAACACCTGAGGGGATTCCGGAGACATCCTGCCAACCAATTATAATAAAACAAATTATATTTTAAAAAAATCAATTAATAAAATAAAAAAACATTATGGAAAACATAGAAAAGTTTAAAAAAATTCAACCTAAATTAATCTTCCTCGACTATCTATAAATGTCCCCGTCCCGACATAATAATAATAATTATATAGGCATGTTGGTTGGTAATACAAAATTGATTTTAGAGTTAAAAGAATGTAATCTTTTGGATAAGCAATAAGATTCGGCATCGCTGTAGGATTATTCAATATTAAAATTATTTCCTAACAAAAAGTTATTTACATTGTATTTCAATTGGTTATTGCATTTAATGTAACGGTAGGAACTGTTATTGAACTTACGAAATTTTAGTCAATATTATACCTTTGAGTAAGCTACTCTTACATCTTAACAATTCTAGTTATCTCATCGTGGAGATTTAGATTTTATTTATTTGTAAATTTAAACTCCATTAAATTTTAAATATAAATAAAATGTTAAATTTATGTTGAAATTTTTATGGCCGAATTTAAATGTGTGAGCCACACTTTCCAAATACGAAAGAAGCTATAACCATTACGAGTCCATGATGGATGCATGCTCTTATCACTAAACGATCGTGTAAGAGTAAGAAAGAAGTAAAGAGAGTCACAATGATAAATATAAGTTAAGTTTATGCGCTTCATAGTTTTTAAAGTTATGTAACACGGTGTTTTTATAAAAAAAAAATTACAAAAAGTAAATAAAAAATAGTAAATTATATTGATTTTATTTTAATCTAAAAATGTTATAAAAGTATGTAACATGTTGTTTATATAAAAGAGCAAAAAAAATTGTAAATGATGTTAATTTAAATAAAAAATAAAAAATTAGATTGATTTTATTATAAAAACATGTAACATGTTATCTCTAAAAAAAAATTCAAATGATACCTTTTAAACAAAAAATAGTAAATTATATTAATTTTATCTTAAAATATATTAACTACAAGGAATCAAATATATATAATAAATTTAAAATAAATAAAAATTTATACATCAAAAAATTAGATTCCTCTAAACATTCAAATTTAAAATAAATCTATACATTGATATAAACATCAATATACAAGTTGAGATTAAGACATAAGAGTGGAGATTATTGACTAATCCTATAAAAGTCAAGTCGAGGTTCTAATCTACATAGGCGAGGAGTAATTTCGGCAAGGTCTTGTTTACTACATGGTTGACAAGTTAACATTGGTTGCTCGGTTGTCCATATAGAAAAAAAAATAATATACATCATAATAATATACAAATAGTACCATATGTATATATGGCAGTCTAAAAAATGGGCTAAACTTTAAACTTTAGATTATTTATATAGTTTTACGTGATTTTGATTGGAATTTAAGTTATTTATATAGTTTTAGGTGATTTTAATTGGAATTTAGTGATAGTATATGTAATGGAAAATGTAATTTTTATTATTAAAATTAAAATTTTAATTATAAAAATGTATTTATCAATTACTAATAACTTAATTTCAATTATTAAAATAAAAAATATATTTATCAATTACAATAAAACATCACTATTATAATTTCAACCACTAAAAAAACTGTTATTTCTAACAATTTCTATCAAATTTCATTTAAGAATAAGTACATCTACACAAAGGTCCCATGTAAAAAAAGCACGCTCTGTGCTCCAATGACGTCATCCATGACCGCGCTTCGAAGATAGCCTGTTTATGCATCCGCGGGGCTGAGCTTAACCAGCATGTACGTTCATGCTGGATAAGCCAGCTTCCCTGGGCCCCACGGCCGGTCAACTTCCTGCATTGACAGAATTTTTCAATAATCCGGCAGCCTCGTCCGCCTCCGTCTCGCCACCGCCACCGTCGTCTTGCTGCGACCCCGCCGTCGTCCTGCTGCCACCCCGCCGCGTCCTCCATTAATCATCTACCAAACCCGTACCAAACCCGTCCTCTATCCCTGCTCATTTCTCATCAAATTCTACTATACGAAGATATTGCGTTGAAGATTTTCATGTTTTTAAAAACTGAGCATTTATGAAACTCTGTAATTTGTTTTCATTCTGGATAAGCTCAGCCCAACCGCAGGGCCTTTGGTCACAAGATTTTATTTTCTGCACGGCGGATCCAAACGATGGCTCTCTGCTTGGCTTGAGACTGCGGGCTGGCCTTTGCTACTCCTGGCTCTGTATTTATCGTACAGAAAGCAGCCCAACAGAGAGAATCACATCACCACAAAGCTCTTCCTGTGTTGCTGTGGACTCGGCTTCCTCCCCCTTCCGTTCAA